>JAQFYM010001696.1:0-30279 GCA_034694785.1 Agrenia bidenticulata | reverse complement strand
GTCGAGCCAGCTCTTCGGGTCTTGGAGGAGAGACGCCTGTCGGGATTCACCGACTCATACGTGGAAGAGGAGGGAGAAGTGGAACTATTTGTGGGAGAGGAGCCGGAGTTGCGAGTCGCCCTGGAGGATTTGGAGGAGGCTTTTGGGTTCGAGCCGGTCTTGCCCGTAGAGGGGGTCGTGCCAGCGGAGGAGGTAGGGGTCGTGGAGGAGGTCGAGCCAGGTGAGGAAGGAGGAATGGAGATGGCCGGTGAGAGTGACGAGGAGGGTGGCTACGTGGAGTTGGAGGCGCAGTCCCCCCCTGTTCCCCCCCGCCGCCGTAGTGTTCGCCTTACCCGGCCACCATCTCGTTATTCACCCTATTGAATAAAAGGTTACCTCCACTACATAATTGTGTCCATTTATTTATGCATACGGCCGAATGTCCAAAAACCGCAACACAATGGCTTGGAGGTTACTACTCATGCTATATGCCTCCTTTGTCTCAAGTAAGCATTTGAGGTCAAACAAAGTCTTCCAACATATTTAATAAAATCAATACAGATAATTAATTAAAAATTAATGCAATCATAAAAAACTATACGGAAAGTCCCAGAAATGTTATTATAAATTTAAATACTTGTTTGGAACCTTTTTGACTCTGCCAAAAAAAAGCCACAAGTTGGCCAGTTGCCTCTTCAAATATTCCCGAGCCAAATCAATAAATGTTACCCACGTCCTCTCCCCACATACTCACATTATCATTAAGGTCCAATTCATATATTTATCCTACACATTATGTGGTTCAAGATACTGAAAAAGTTTGACCTAATTCCACACTAAAAAAAATCCCCACCTCCATCGACCTAAAAAACTAAAGTTGGACTAGTCTTTATTTTTTTAAAGACCGGATTCTCTCTGGAGTCTTGTATAACGGAGACGTGATGATAATCCTTGTGGATCAATTTAAATGCATTTGTGGATACTTGTAACATCTTAAGATATAGGAGAGAAAGTACCCTCTGCCCACACTGTCAACTTTATACCCTTCAGGAAATTCCTTCCTACATTTCTTGAGATTTCACAAGGGAGTTTTGATGTTCACAAAATTCTAAGGCTCAGAAGATCTTTCTGGAATTTTGCCAGAGCCCTTTGACGGCAATAGCAAAGGGGGGGGGGTTTGAAAGTAGCTTTAGTCTTGGAATGTCTTGGACTAATGTGGCTCGTCTAACTGGGGGAAAGTATTTCAATTTACGTCTAATGTTTATGCAAAGTTACTATCGTTTCTGGTACCTTTGGCTTGTGGGATTGTCAATGGTAAATGGTCCGTGTGTAATTTTTGTTATCATTTAAAGGAATCTCGCCTAGAATTTTTTCCAAATTATTCCAACCCGTTAAATTATACGTGCAACTTTAAAATAAAATCTACTCCATAATTCTCTAAAAAAAATGTCTGCCTGTCTCTTTCAATACTCGTCTATAACTACTGTATCGATTTTAAAGCTTATTCCATTTGCTAGACTATGCAGATCGGATATATAATTATGATGCTGTTCAAAAACGAATCTGAGATTTTAAAAGGACGGTTGGCCCGTTAACGGGCCTGTAGACGACAAATAATTGCTATTTTTTCAAAGAAATCTTACTCTGAATTTTCGCCGCAGTTTTTTTCACCTCATCAAGTTCGAAGGGACAAAAAATCTGGCCTATATTTCTGGTAATATATGAGCCATCTGCCATCACATTATTTAGCAAGTGATTCCATCCGCTTCCTTACGCAAAGAGAGAGGTGTGATTCGGCAATAGTCTTAGTGAGTCTTTGTGAGTCTTATGACTTCCTCTCAGCCTTTCATTTTTTTCCCTCTCACGGCCCCCATCGGCCACCCCAGAGAGTACAAGGGCTGACTTGGATTTATAAATCAAGGAAACTGTCTAAAACGAGGACACCGTGTCGTGGTGTCGCAGATTGCATTCTCCTCTGCACAGTCCAACTGCTGTGGTCATACTGGTCATCCCAGCTCTGAAAAGAGCCTGTGCTAAATCTTCCATGCATGTCCAGACCTAATCCTTCCTTTCTTGCGACCTTCTCCATCCCTCCCTTTCTCGACATGGACATGGTAGAATGAGGGCCGTTTGTCTATCTACATTCCTGGCATAACTCTATAACCCTCTTGTACGTCCAAAGCTCTTCTGGGGAATGGAAAAAATCCCGAGAAGATTTAGAGTCTTTTATTATATCACACCGTCTGCTATCAACCTGATTTATCCAAGGGTTCGTGAGAGGGTTTTCTATTTGTATGTTGCACAGTGTACAGTAAGGATTAGTTTTCCAGAGGACATGGGGGCTCTTGAGAAAGTAGAGTGGCCTTTAATAATGAGTCCCTTTTGAAACATCACCACTCCACTTTTAACCAAGTTTTAAAAAAAAACACATCCACTTTCTCCCTTTGAGGGAACATGGAGAAAAGACGTGTGGTTTCAATTTTGAATTTCCAAATTCAAACCCCCTCTGCCACAAGATAAGATCTTCTCAAGACCTGTCTCTGATTAAGAGTAGGTCCAAAACATCCTCAAGGGCTTAGAAGTACCCCCTGGAATTCTATTGACTTTCTTAGTCTTGGAAATATGTCTCTCTCGGGTTATGACGCGTGAATTGTGAGCCCATCGGCTATAAGAGCTTCTGTAGGATTCTGACGAAGTTGCGAATTGTAGAATGAAGAGAGCCAAGCTGTCATCCTCGTCATCGTCTTTGACTCTGGCGAAAAGGAAGGAGGAGAGATAGATTGAATTGGCAGTTTGAGCCATTTAATGTCCCGAGTAGGGCTCTCTAGGCTCTCTTCCAAAGGGGACACTAAAAACTCAGTCAGGGGTGGAAAATTGCTTTTGTCCACCAGAAGGTCGCTCAAGCATTCCTTCCTTTGCCAGAGTCAAGACGAGAGCGTCTGTTGGCAGTGGTGGATTTTTTTTCTTCATCCTGAGCTTCTTTTTCTCATATAGAAGAGAGAGTGGGGTGTATAAATGATAAATGTAGGGACGAGAAGTATAAAATGTAGTGTGGACACATATTATTGGTATTAGTCCGAGTCCTGTCAATAAAGTCCATCGAGTGTGGGAAACAATGCACATCCGACATTTTGGCACCACGCTTATCCGCGGGTATCTAGCATCGTGAGTGCGGATTGTACATGTTTTGTAATCTATGTTATCGATTTATTATCTAAGGTATTTTTTAAGATTTTTTGGGATAAGGTTGGATGCGATGGGTTTTTTATCTTGTTTAGAATTGAACTGGAATTAAAAATCTATTGGTGTATGAGGCTATTTTAAAAATTATATAAAGCTGTTAGTGGCAGCAAACCTAAATTTTAAAAAAATTCGCCCTTCAAAGTATGCTAACTAAAAAAAGGTAAAAAAATATAAGAAACTATAGAAAGTATTCCCCAACAAAAAATCCCTTGTCATCATCATCATGAATATAAAAGTACCCTGCACTGCCCTGCAGGGTGGAGCGTGCATAATTACAAACTCGTGGATAATTTTTGCAAAACTTTTTTTACATTTTCAACTTATCTTATCTAAAACAGCTTGTTACTTAAAGCTGGTAGGAAGTATTGATTTGTCCTGAAGCTTTTTCTGTCTCTTGGCCAATTAATTATTTTGGGAATTAAAAATATCTCGAGTAGAAACATCCTCAATTGTTCTAAATCTAAGCCCCCCGTAGCCCCTTGAATTATTTCTAACCTATTTCCATCTTGATAAGCGATCACGTGATCCCCCTCATAAGGGTCTAACGTCCTTGTGCCCTCTCTACGGGGTTAGAGGTATGTTAGAAGCTCAAAGATTGTGTAGGATGACCCATATTGTCATTTTTATTCTATCATTTCTCATTCATTGGAATGTGACATTTCATTCCCCTCAATTCATCCGTTGAAAAGGATGGGAATGAAAAATATTGGAAAGCTTTCTCTAAAAAGTGCTTGACTTTCTTCCAGCCCCTTGAGTCTTAGGTCCCCTTTTGTATTTCTGCCTATGAATTCCTCCCATATGTCTGTCTGTGTGTGTGTGTGTGTATTATTTTTTATGTGTATTATTTGCTCGGTCGGAGATTGAATTTTTTCTTTCTTTACATTTCCTTTGTTAACGTTATTATTATTATTATCGTGACATTTGAGCCACCCTTATGAGATGTTCATGCCTGTGCATAATAATATCCTGAATGCATTCTCAAATATTACCGTCCATCCATATTCCTTATACCCTGGGGGGGAGTTCACATTCTTTTTAGATTCATGAGGGATAGTTGAGATTGTATATGTTATTATTACCTTTTGATCTTTTGTCAAGATAAGCCATTATGTTAAGAGTGGCCAATGGGTTGTAGCTTTGGGTATGTTGATGTACCATCATGTACCTTGTATTTCACTTGAGATGGCTCCGAGGTCTCTGACTCGTGAAATCTAACGTATTCTACTTTCTAAAAAGTAACATTGGATTTTAGCATCCCTATTAGGGAGGTTGTGATAAAGGGATTTTTTACTACTGATTTTGACTGTAGAAATGCTCTTAACAAAAGTACAATCACAATCAGAGACCAAAAATCACTGCATGCAATCTCTCTAATAGTAATAATTATTAAATGATGGTAATCATATTAATATAGAAATACCTAGTGGTTATATAGCTCCAATCATGGGGAAAATTGGTACTAAAGCCAGGTTTTATGATCCTGCTTTCAATGTAGTAGTGGAAATAACAATTTGGAAAGTGTATTATGTACCTAAGAATAAATATTAATATAAAGCCGCGTCATCAAATTTATTACACCAAACTGGTTGCAACCGGTTAGTTGCAGTAGGCCAAGGCACTATACATATCGACTATTAGGGATTACAATACAACCCGAATGGCTTTCAGATTAACTTCTGTGGGAAAGGAAAGTGGATGAATCTGAGTCATTTTATTCCCCGAAAGTTCGGTGTTGAGGAATTGTGGAAGGAAAGGAAGGACTTTAGCCCGAAGCCTACAAAGCCTCAACCTCTCCGTCTCCTTTCAGCTCAAGGAAATTAGTCATAACGTCAAGGCCTTTTATACGACTTGAACACGAAATGTCGTTCGGGTTGTATCCGGATGTGTCAGTTTATGACTAATGCTCCTCCAGCACTAATATTCATTCAAACTAGGGAAAACAACTTGGGAGTGAGGGAGGCTTAATAGTGACAAATTGACTTCCTAGAATCACTTGTAACTTCTAGCTCAAGGCTTCTTCAACTAATTTAAAAACTAACATCCTTTTCCCTAGCTATTAAACTACAAATTGGAGGCTTATGATTAATACCCAATACTCAGAAATCGCTCATTGCTTCCTCATCCTGAAATTAACATGAAATGCTATTTCAAATCTACGCCTTCATAAGAAATAGACTACGAACAGCTCCTTATGACCGACTTAATGAAATGAAAACTAAATAACAACAAAAAAGTGGAGAAAGTTGTGGACTTCTCGGATTTGACTTGAAATCCACCACCGCCACCAAAACTCGGCACATGGACCAAAAATACATCGTACCCGACCAGATTATTCATTTCGAGTCTTGGAAATAGACACGGAATTAGTGTGAAGAAGGTAGAGGAGGAGGTGTCAGGGTGATTGATGACAAACAAGTTGAGTTCATAGTCTCTGTATATTAGAGACGATAATACCAGAGGGGCTGTTGACAACAGGGGATAATGGATGACGAATTGTGTCCACATGTCAACTCGTCCATCAGTCTCTCTCCATAGGTGAGGAGCTCCCGCGTGATCAACATCCAAGAGAGTCACACGTACAAGGTTGTGGACTAATAGGGAAGCTCTCTCTACAGATTTTGAGCTCCACTTGGAAGTCTCCGAGTGAGAAGGGCTTTACATGAAATGTCAATTTAGAGAGAAGGACTTGAAATCCCTGTAATAGATTCACTTGATGATTCCAGCAGACTCGAGATTTGTGATTAAATATTAACAGAGTTGGCAACTCCTCTAATCCCTTGCATTGTTAACTGTTCACTCTAATCTTCTCTATTGCGTCTTTGCAGAGTTGGAGGGAGTCCAGAAGAAGAAGGCCACGGAGGCGGAGAGGGTGTCCCGATTTATGCAAAAATACAAGAAGACGGTGGCCAACCTCAAGTACCAGCAGCAGCAGAAGCTCTCAGGTGGCAAGTCCAAATCCAAGAACCAAATTGGATTCTCTTCACAGGATGACAATGGGGTGTTCTCGAATAATGACTTTGCGAGCGGGACGCCCGTCGCCCCAGTCTCATCACCAAAGGATCGATACACCAACAAATACAAGGTGACTGTCCATACATTTTTACCCACCCCCACTGCCACGCCCCGCATTTCCTTATTCACCTCTTGCCCTACTTTAGTTTATACGAGAAAGGATTTCACTGTACTTTCCCCGCTAGATAAAATACACTAATACCGCATTTTATGTCCACAAAGATCTCTGAGCCGAATCTAGAATCAAGAGGGTACCCCTTACACACAGAGAATCTAAAATCATCATTACGCTATCAATTAGCCACAAATCCTAGCATTACGACCCCCACTAATACCAGATCCTCCCTAGATTCTTAAATAGCTTAGACTGGATCACCCGGGTATAGAATCGGATCCCCCAGCCATAGAAGCTCGGATTGTTCGCACAGGCTATAAAAGTTTTCATTTCCTCTGTTAGTCCCAACTAGAAGTATGGAGTCTCTGAGATAATAGTTATAGCTTTTCCCTTCAAGGCCTCGTCCCCTTGTGATGGGGATAGTCCCGGGGCTGTGGGTGTAGCCATGGGCGGTCGGGGTCCTTTCTTTTATTTTTATTTGCAAGGAAAGTTTTTGATTCAAGCCACGGCGGCTCTCTTTTTGAAGTTAATTACGATTTGGGGTGATGGAGGTTCTCAATAATTACTTTACGTCCTTCAATGATTCCTTTCCTTTCCCTTCCCATGAAATATATCTTGTGATTTCGAGAGTTTCAATTTAGCCCTGTCCACCACCACCGCCAGATCGGGTTGAGTTGAGCGAGTAATTATCGTGGTGGTGGTCGGGGGTTATAGATCTTCCACTTGTTCTCAGACCCTCCACAGTCATTAAAGTTCGGATAGTGTAAGGAGGACCGGGTATATGAGTTTGGAAACTTTTGAGGAAAGTACCCGGGCAGTTGGGAAAGTATTGTCATGGGTTTGTGTTAGCCAAAGTCGTTGTATGGGACCATCGGGTCCCTGCCACTGCCAACTACCAACCGCATGAAGGCAGTCTGGTTTTATGTGATTATTACTATCTATTTAACACTCTTTTCCCCACGAGTTGAGCTGGTAGTTTTTTTTACTTTCTTTAGTTTCTCTTAATTTATACAGAGCGGTGGTGGAATAGATTTTATTATTCTGGCTGGTCTCCATACAAGTCGACAGTTTTAAATGAATGTTTTTTCTACAAACCTTTAGAATGATTTTAGTATTCAGGGTGGGAGTTAATTTCATGAATTATTTAACCGCCTACCTTCTCACGTTTTTAATTAAGTTTGCAAAATCATTTAAATAATAATTAACTTAAGTTCAAATAGCAAGAAAAAAGTTTTCGTCAGCCATGAGCCAATTTCTTCATAAAATCGACTCTTGTGACTCACAAGTTGTGAGCTTTGCTAAGAGCCGAGTATTTCAAAACCGGCCGTTTCCGTCAGCTCCGTTTTAAAAAGCTGACACAAATGAGCCTCCGCTCCTGTTTACTCAGCCCCAATTGGTTTCCGCAATCCCACAAGATTGGCAATACCGGAACAGCTTTCACCACTCCTTCCTCCCAAGCCAATGAAGTTGAATTTTTCTCCATCAGCTTCTAGAATCTAGAATCTAGACGACCATAGACAGAGAACATCGTCATTCCTTACATTTACAAAAAGACCACCACCACTACCTACCGCTACCTAGCTACCATGATGAGCCTTGTCACTAACTGTGCTATTATACCCGCCAGCAAATTACACCAAGAAAAGATTAGGGACATGAATGAAAAAGCAAAGGATATTTTTATCCTCAACCCTAACTTTCACTATCTAGAACGGTTCTTTTGTCCGACTCAGAGGGCTGGCAGGATCATGTCAGTGTCCGTCTGTCCGTAAGCACCATAACTATTTCCACACTTGTTTATTTAACCGATAGAGGAGTTGAGTTCATAGAGATCATAGATGGGCCTTATCGGTCAATCTTGTGACCCGCAGGGGTCGGTCATAGAGAACTCGAAAACGAGTTGTGTTTCATGGGGACAAAATGTAGACAGAGATTTAAAGTCGGACTAAATGAAGTTGCACAGGGTAGTTTTTATAAAAAAAAAGGTAAAAAATCCCTTAGAAAGAAGCTGAGAGAAAAGGATAAGGTTTGGCAGTGTGGGTGTAGCTGGATGGTTTTTAACGGATGGTTTCACGATGATTGAATGCCTTGTTGTTATTATTGTGTGCGTCCACAGGACTACTATGGATTCAAGAACACCAAGTTGGCAATAGATAAGCAGCGGAGTCATAATGAAGTTGTGAATTCCAAGCCCGTCGTAGTCGCAACGAGAGGTAAGCCGTCATCAAGATTCAGCATTCGGGGATACGCTAGGATTTTTGAGCCCCCACTGCTCTCCAAGTCCAATCCCATTGATTTACATTCCATCTAAGAAGCCCCCCCCAAATAATATATTCTGGACAGTGATGTGTTTTTTTTATACCGTGTGATTTCTTTCCCTTCCTTTCTGACTCAGATTGTAACGAAGAAGCTTTGGAATCGATGGGGAATCGATTGCTGGACTGGTTCTCTGTCGTGATGGCTGATACCCAGAAGCGCAAATTAAACCGGAGGAATCGAAACACTCAAGGTAAGTCCTTGTCACATTCCTATATCCCCCTGTATCCAGAATAAAGTTCCGAACACTCTCGAACAATCTTCCAAGTTAAAGACACACTTGGTCTCGGTCATTAGCAGACTCTACCTTCCCTTCCTCTCAAGTATTCCAATCTCTTCAAGTTGTAGTGGGAAGAGTGGTGAGTAGCCCTTACTAGATTTTTTTATTAAACTCCCCCCCCCCCCGGATTCTCATGTATAGTTTCAAACACACAAGTAGGGTTTTTATAACTTGCTGCATCGTAAAATCGATTAAAAAGATTGTGGATCTGGATCCTTTTTTGTGTTGATAGGCCTTTGCTTAGCTCTGGACTAACCGCTGCAGTACCCTTCTGTAGTAGTAGTGAAAAAAACGGCCAAGAAAGTATTCAAGTGGGCAAAGTGATGTTGTATGTGGGACGTGGAATGTATGGTGGAGAAATAGCTTACAAGATGTAGGAGTAGTGTGTAGAGTAGTGGGCTACAAGAGGCTAAAGTCGTCGTCATCTCTGGTAACCTAGAGAATGCCTTGGAGGAGTTTATTGGCAATAACTAACGGAAGTTAAACTAGCTCGGCCATATCGAGTCTATCGTAGTATCCAGAATGGGCAGAGGGACAGTGGTGCATATGCTGGGGCTGGGGCTGGTGCTTACCCGGTGGGGTTTTTTGTGCTCCGAGAAGAAGTCCAATTAAGTTTGGAGAGACAGTGATACGGAACGTGATGAAATTGGAGGGGATAAAAAACTAGGAAAAATTGGGGTTTATCTCTTTGGTCAAGATCGTTAAGAGATGATGTAGTGTGGATAGGAAGAGGAAGGTTCGGCATGACTTTTCCGCAACTTTAGATGCTCGAGTCGATAAGTTTTATTTTTAGTGGGCAACTAGCAGAAAAAGGCAGAGTCGAAAGTAAAGTGAAAGTAGTTAAAGGGATTGATTGTATTTGTTTAGAAATTTCACTCAGCCATGTGTACGAAACATTTTAATAAAACCCAGGAAATATTATTTATTTATACTCATAATTGGCTAAAAATGTCAGTCAGTCTGTCCAATTGCTGAACTACCTGACAGATTTCAAAACTTAATAGCTCATTAGACTCACCAACTTCCCGATTCCTAACACATTTGAACTTGGACCGCAAAAATTCCCAAAATTGAAATGATGTATGAAAATGAAACCTTGCCAAAGGTATTAGGATTTTTGGCTGGATTCGGGCCTCTGATTTATTAGTTCTTAAATAAAAGCCGTTGAAAAACCAACTACCCGGTAACTATTCATAAAATGTCAGGAATAGCATATTGCACCATTTCCAACCTATTCTCCTTCCACACTCTCTAATTACAAGGTCTTGCCAAATTATTACAAGGTCCACATGACTTTATATACTCCCTAATAGTAGTCCTTAGACTCAATAGTGTCTCTCTCCTGGCAGAAAATGTCAAAAAGCAGCCGAGTTGATTTTCCCTATTAAAATGATACCTGAAGAAAAAACCCTGACAAAGTGTATTTAGCGTCAAAAGGGCTTTTCCACCCTATGTCACCCTGTAACTACTTTATCCTCATATTTAAACAAGTCATACAAGCAGAAAAGTGTCTCTGGCAAATACACAAACTTCCTTCTACCATTTCGACTATCAACAGCAACCAGCCAAGCTCACAATTAGCCCAACCTACAAAGATCCATAGACCGTAGAATAAAGGAAGCAATGTGTAATGGAATTAGTGGACCAAACCACCATTAACTTTGCTTCCTAGATGAACTTTCGGGATTTATGACTGCCCTGTCCCCACCCAACCTAAGACCCCCAGTCTCCTGTACCCAAAGTAAGGACCTTGGTACCGTACTGGTACCGTAACGTCTACCCAAATCCCCACTGCCCAAGAAAAAAAAGTCACTCCTCTGTCCTTGTAATACATACTAAACTATTCATTCTACTTCCCTCCACTCCCTTTTTATTCAATTCCCAAGAAATCCGTGTCTTATGAAATTAGGGATGTAGATCCAAGGGAATAGGTACTTACAGCTAGTTTGTAGTTTGAATTCTCAGCCTGCCTGAGCCTTGCCCCAGAAAACTAGGTTAAGCCCATTGTCACTCTCTCTTGTAGTTTCCCAGGAAGTTTCTTGGAGACTTTACAGAGAGGGGTAGGGGTACTTATAAATGTCTACAGAGAGAGAGGAGAGGGGGTGTGTATGCATATTTGATGGTGTAACAACAAGGAAAGTCAATACAAGTTGGATGAAATAAATTTAATGTTTTTCTGGTCTCTAATGTTATTTTCCCCTTTGTCTTGTTTCAACAGTTCATTTCCCAGGAGATTGTAAACGAGAGGTCCAGTGGATGTTTGCCCATTTGAACTCGGACGAGGATGGTCAGCTCTCTCTCCAGGAGCTCTACGACCTGGAGAATGATCGCAATGAGAAATGTATCAAGCCCTTCCTCGACCGATGTGATGCTGATAAGTAAGTTTGAAATACTGCTTTATGAGCGGCTTAAAAAAATGTAGGGGTAGGATTTTTTTTTCGGTTTAAATATACTTTGGGGATTTTGCAGCCTAGGCATGAATGGTCACCTAGACTCCAAAAACTCTACGTAGGAAGTAGCTCGGGACTAAATTAGTGTTTACTACTGCCCATGTCCTCTCTAAAAATGCCCGACATGCCCTGGGTATATGTCTTTCATACTCAAATAAAAAAATCTTGAAATCAGGGGAATTTCTTCAACCTCATCGCATCTATTTTATGCCCTGAGAGAGGCCCTGGGCATTTGCCCGGTTTTTTGGACATGCCATACGCCATGACATGCGGACACAGACCAACCCTAGTCCCACAATATTGGTTTTAAGTATAAATCACCCAAGTAGTCTAGAAATAGACGAGGAATCTCCTGAGATGGAAAATCCGGGTATTAAAATAGCTCCTTAGTATTTCAGTACAAAGATATTTTTCCCCTGTTAAAATTTTTTTTTCTACTTTAATATAATGTTTACTACACAAAGGGTTTAAATTCTAGGGAAAAAATATACAACAGAGTTCTAATACTTACGTTATTAATATTTAAGAATAGGAACTAGAAAGGGTGGGTGGAAACTTAGGATTGTAAATAAAAACCCGTCTTGGGGAGCTTTAGAATGTGTAGGGTGATCTTAAAAATAGTTTCTTATCATATGAACCTTTGAGATATCCTAGCAGACTGACTATCACTGATAACCTAAGCTCAGTTTTCCATCTACAGTACTATCTACTTATATTAATAACTACAATATAATAATAAAATGTACCTTTCATCCCCAAATTAAATTGACCCACGGGGGCAAATAATTTTAATAACTAGCTCACTCCACCAAAAACACGATATCGATTTGACACACAAAAATATGCTCCTTTCCCTTACATTCGAAACTTTTTGAAACCCAATCCCCTCCTCACCTTTTAATTAAATACTTGAAATCCCATCTCCTTTGAGTCCTCTCTGAATATCACGGATAGAATAATTAACCTTTCTCGATTACAAAAGCTTGATGATAACCGAAACCACTACTGCCACACATACGAACATATCCACCCCGATTTGATATCTACCTTCAGAAACTTTTGATATTACTAATAGAAGCTGGGAAAGCGTGTCAAATCCAACCCACCTTTCTCCAATGTAGAAAATGCTTGGAAAGGCTGAGATTTGAGATGGATCCGAATCCAAAAAGGATTGTGAAACACCACATTGGACTCTAATTGGAGAAATTATAGGCCCTCCGTGTGTTGTACAGATTCTGTATGTATGTCAAAAGGGGATTAGATTAAAGCCTCAAAGAATCCTCGTAACTAAAGTTCCGAGGGATTGGGTTAGAGAGATTGATTAATCCTTGGAACCGAACGATCTCATCTTAACATTCTAGTAATAGCTCCACCCGATCCTACCGACTTTTATTCCCACGGCTAGATTGGAAATAAGATAAAAGAGAATGAGAGGGAAATTAAAGGTCCTTATTGACATTTCCCTTCGTCTCTCATCACACAAATTCATACAGGGTCCTAGAGGGCAGATAAACTTTTTTTTAAACCTTTTCATTTATAGCGACCGAGTTGGCTTTAAATGTCTTCCTTTATAGACTCTATAATTTCCCCTGGAAGTAAATTAACATACGAGGAAAGTTTTATTTTTTTAAATACAATAAAATAAAATAAAGCTACCAATCGTTAAGGACAGGAGGGACTTTCTCACGAACTTTTCAAGTCTTTGATAGCTGAGAGACTTTGAAAGTTTGATTTTATGAACTCTGTTCGATAAAACCTTTTATTTATAATTGTACTTATTTTCACTGATGATGTCGTTACCCATGTTAATTTCAATTTTTTCAACATGAGTAAGATAGAAACAGTAAACCCAAAAGAATAAACATAAAACCAGCAAAGTAAAATGAAATCCCATAGTCCAATACGATTCTACAGAAAATCCGATTTTATAATTATACTTTCACCATTTGTGTCACTACCCATGATAATTTCAATTCAATTTAACATGAGTAAGATGGAAAATTAAAATTACAAGTGCAAGCATAAAATCAGCTAAAAACTAGAGAAACATCATAGCAATCGATTCCCTTTGGAATTTTCCAATCCTCAGCAGGACAAAGATTGAGACACACTGGCATGTCCTACTGACGCTAATCTTTAGATTCTCAATACAGGAATTTTTTGATTAAAAAACCTGAGAGAAAAAAATATCCCTTAACTATTAACCCCTACTAACTAGAAATACTTTTAAAGGTTTATTTTCTCTCCCTTATGATACAAAAGATGGTGAGGATTATCTAACTGGAATCCCCACGTCCCTACCCCCCTCAATCTGTGTCGGGTGTTATAAATATATTATAGCTTCGTTTTAGAACTCTCAGCTCTCCTCTCCACTTCATTCAGCTTCACTGAACGTTTGCAAATGTTTGCTTAAGTCTCTAAAGAATCTCAGCCTCGATTCTCGAATCTCTCACAGAATACTCCCCCCCCCCTCCAGATTTGCCTCTGTCACCGACAGACATTTTTGTCCAGAGAAATGTGAGACAAAAACTGTCAATCCTTTTATCCCCCGTCACTTACAACTAACTCATCTGCTCAACGATCCGGGATTTTATCCAAGTATACAAGGCCGGCTATTATCCGACATCCTCCTCTAATAATAACATGAAGGATGGATTGATCCATTAGGGACGGAGGATAAGATTTAAGAATTAACCCTTTGTAAATGATTAAGGAGAGTTCTCTGCTATATTAAAGAGAGATGGGACTACTATATTTGATAGATGATATGCATTCATATTTATATAGTATCAAGTTTTTGTAGGAGTTAAAAAAAATGCAGTTACTATTGATAGTGATGATGGTGATGAGAGCAAGTGCTCGTGTACATGCGACTTTGAGAATCTAGTTCGGATTTGAAACCGAACCGTTGATAATTACTGACAGAGTTGGAAACTGAACCCGAATCCGAATGCTTACTCATGACAGAATCTAGATACGAACATAGTCAAGGAAATTTCAGAGCTATTATATAAGGAATTAAGAGACCGAGAAACAGACAGACGGACATGGTGATCACACAAGCCCTGTTGGCTTGGGCTAAAACCTAAAACAACGACCAAGCCCATTGGAAACATATTGGAATAGAGAACATGATATTGATGTGCTAAAAGCCTCCATGTCATCAATCATGTCACACTTATCTGCTCTAGGTATACATTTTTTATTTTACTTACTCACTCATGAGGGATAATGTTTATGCCTTGCAGGGACATCTTCATCAGTCCGAGGGAGTGGTGCAGTTGCTTTGCCAAGTCTGATCGACCGTGTCGGGGTGGAACTTGCGGTGAGCCTTTTTCTCCATTTATTTCTTCTTGGACAAGTTTGTGTGGAATATTTTATGCAAATTGTTACAAAGAGAGAGAGATGATGATGATGATAATTCGTAGACATTGTCGACAAGTTTGTTTTTCCAGTTGGAACGAGATGTAGCAAAAAACGATTTGACCCAACTCCCCCCAAGGGTTGTACATAATTGTCCCTAATTAAAAGTTAAACGGTTTAGTTTTTATTACAAGAGTTTGAAATTATTCCATCTCGTCCCTCACAGACTCAACTCCTTTTGAATATGATTATGATTGAAAAAAAGTTTGAGAGTTCCTCAGAAATTCAAACTGGATTTAAATCACAATGGGAGAAAGTTCCCAGTCCCCCGTGTTGAATATTCTGAGAGAGCCGGTAACTACCCGGTAAGTAGTTATAACCTTACAACATAACGAACGAGGCTTGCACAACTTTCCCATCCCTTTCCAAATTGTTCCCACCACTTTACAAGCTAATGACTCTCTTCCTCTTGTCATTAATGAAACTTTGACGTCGACCTCGTCCCCGATTTAAAACTTTTCTATACCCTCCCCCCCCCTGAAGACCCGGAGGAGTTGGGTTAAATTGTTCTCCAGGAAAATCTCTTGAAACTTTATCTCTATCTTTATTTGCAATTTGTTGAAAGTGTTGACATGGTTTGTGTGTGTGTTCTTTTCTAGGTTCCTTTTCTGATCGAGATGACAATGAATTGGATGATGATGATGACTCGGATATCGAAGGGAGTTCGGATGGACCTCTTGAAATCTAATCAAAGGAATATTTACAATAAAAAAAAAATCTTTGATCTTTCTTTCTCTCCTGTTTTTTTATCAATTGGGCTTGGTATTGATAACTGAGTATGTGAGAACACGTAGGGATTATCACTTTGAGTTTCTTAGACTTAATTTAAATACCGTTTTTAAAAGCTAGATTATAGTTTCGTATTTTTCCCTGTATAATATTTATGTTTTCCATTTTCAAAAAAAAATAGTAAAAATTATTAACCTCCATTTGCTTTAAGACTCATTGTGGTAGAGAATTGTAATAATAAACAACAACAACAAGAACAACAACAGAATTTAACTATAAAATAATCACTTGGTAGCCCCCGTAGGTTTTGACGTTTTGGTCCGAACCGTTTAAAACTAAATGTAATAAAATATTAGAATGTACCTTTCTAAGTTATAAGACTAGCTAAATTCCACAAGATATAAATTTGCTATTGTCAAAAGAGGCTCTCATAAAATAACTAACCCGTGTGTGTCACCTCAATATGTATTATCAAATGTTCGATACGAATGGATTGATTGCTACAGAGTCGAATGATGATGTGTTTGGTATAACATATAAGTAATAAAAAAAATATCGGTGTTTTTGGATTAGAAAGTAAACATACCAATAACTGCCCTTTTAGTCCTTTCCCAAAATACTTGCTTTTTTCAGAGACTAAAAAATTTCCTCAAGGGTCTATTAGCAATTAAATCTAGAATTCATTTATTAAAAAAACACTACCTCAAACGTATCAACATCAACTTATTAGACCTAGAGCTTTTTCACTCATGACCATTATTCATTCTCGATTATTCGGTAACAAAAAAAATCTATATCGATGAGTTGAGGCTGTGTGATTCGAATCTAAATTTAAAAAAATAGCCGAGAGCATCAGTGATAGAGTAATTTATAAATGAAACCTAGAAGGTACTTAAGCTTAATGAAGTAAGAAGCCCCATCTAAAATTTAATGCTTCTTAGTTCCCATTTAATGTAATTAAATCCTTTCATCTCCAAGCACTTGATAACTGTCTGGCCATCTTTTGACTTGTAAAACCTTTTCAAAAGCACGTGTAAAAACTGTACAAAGCGAGGGGGTACTTATTTAGGTGGGGAAACCTTTTAGGCTAATTAACCAACTAAATCAGAGGGCAGATCAGGAATTTCATGACTTGATGACCATGAACGACTACGAGAGAGAGAGAGAGAAGCCTAACCTTCGATATTAGAGACAGCTGAGAGAAATTTAGCATTCCATGTTCACCATTAAGTTCCATAGTTAGCTCGAAAAAATCCTACCAGTCCAAACTGTTACATTCAGTGTGTATTAATTCTCTCAAAATCGGCCTTGTTTCAGACGGGGGAGAAAAGTGAAATTGGATTGAAATTAACATCACGCATAAAGGACTAAAGTGTGTACTACCTGATGGAAGAGTGGATCCATTCTTCTCCTAAGTACTAATATGGTATAAGCCGATTAGGCCCTAAATTTACAGGATAACTGTACCAAGTCAATTAGTTCCTGGGGGGCCGAGTCCCCTCGACGAATCTCGTACGCTAGAAGAGGCTACACATTTAGAGCTATACTCATTGCCAGAGGATGAACCATTTTTATTTCCAATTTTAACAGAGCGCTGGTAGAACTGACTTAAAGTCTCCATTGTTTAACGTGTGTAATAATAATACTACTTCTACTATATGGGATGTGTATTTGGCTAAAATAATAATCGTTCTGTTAATGAACACTGTAAACTGTAATGTCTCGGATTAATAATATTGATTACCTGTACTACTGGAAGGAATAAAGAGAGAGTCTCTGAACCATTTAAGTTGCCACTGCTTTTATTTTACTTTGTTTACTTTCTTGAAGAATTATATGGCTTGGCTGAGTTACAAGCGGAAAATGTAAATAACAGTTCCGGAAACGACAGGGGAAAGTAAATGATGATCTCCAGTACATTTTCCGAAAGAATTGATGGTGACAGTATTCTAATGATAACATCATTCAGGGCAATAATTGTAATGGCTTGATTATAAAGGATACTGCTTTTAGCAATAGAAAATAATATCAAGTTTTTCAGGAAGCTCAGCTATCACCGTTATCGCAATCTCTAGGCACAATCCGAGTACCCAGAGGATGGATTGAGTGAACTTTCTCCATAAACTCAAAATAGAATCACCGTTCTCAGGCTGGAAACAGAACAACAGACAGACGATTATGCATAATTAACAAAAATCTCGGGGGAATCCTCTCACTGGCAAAGTCTTAATTTGACAAACCTTTTGCCTGCGTGCATCAGATGAAAAGCTTCATTAATTTCAACAAGAGGTAGTTCTCCAGTTACGAACTCATCGACCAGAACCTTCCCGTTGAGGTACTCTTCGACTAATTTTGGAACAGAGTCCCGACTTTTCCAGCCTCCGAACGCGGAGCCCTTCCAAACTCGGCCTGTGACGAGCTGGAATGGACGAGTTGATATTTCTTGACCGGCTCCAGCTACCCCGATTACCACAGAGGTTCCCCATCCTTTATGGCATGCCTCCAATGCTGCTCGCTAATAGGTTATTATAATTAAAAGTCAACATAATTATTTTCTATACAATAAATATACATATGAACGGCAGTAATCTACCATCGTATGGACATTTCCAATGCATTCGAAAGTGTAGTCAAGTCCTCCATCAGTCATCTCAACCAATACTTCCTGAATAGGTTTAGTGTGGTCCTTTGGGTTAACGAATTCGGTACAACCGAACTTCTTTGCTACAATTTTAAGCAACAACAAAAAAGAGCTCCATAAAAACAATCTACCCAGCCTGTATATAATAAAATTCTTTACACGCTTCACCTACCAACTTCAAACTTATCAGGAATGATGTCAACTCCAATAACCCGTGAAGCCCCTGCCTGTTTACATCCCATAGCTACGGCAAGACCAACAGCCCCCAGCCCAAAGATTGCCACATTGGAACCTGTCTCCACTTTCGCTGTATTCAAGACAGCTCCATAGCCCGTGGAAATTCCACATCCCAGTAAGCAAACACGGTTCAGTGGTGCTTTCTCTTCCACTTTACAAAGGGAGATCTCCGACACAACCGTGTATTCCGAGAACGTAGAACACCCCATGAAATGATACAGAGTCTTTCCATTGCAAGTGAACCTATGGAAAGTAGAATACAAATATGTCATGTGTCATCAATCTCCTCCCAGCGGACAAATAAAGATGGAATCGTTTAATGTCCACGATCCAATAAGCACAATCCATATTCATACCTCGATGTCCCATTCGGCATAACTCCTTTCCCCTGCGTGACTCTAATCTTTCCGCATAAATTAGTCTTGGGGGACTTGCAGAACTTGCAGTCATAGCATTGCGGGATATACAATGGAATGACGTGGTCTCCAGCCTTAAACGCTGTCACTCCTTCCCCGACACTTTCCACGATTCCTCCCCCTTCGTGACCCAATATGCATGGGAAGAGTCCCTCAGGGTCATGACCGTCTAGGGTGTAGGCATCTGTGTGACAGACTCCGGTGGCTAGAACCTTAACTCGGACTTCGCCTTGTTGTGGGGGCGCTACTTCGATTTCTTCGATTACCAATGGCTTCTTTGCCTCCCAGGCCACTGCGGCACGGCATTTTATGGGCTGCAAGTTAAAAAGATGCATTACAATATGATTCCTTAGCAATTTTCAGATACTACTTTAAACACCAGCCTATGCGCAATTTTTTAGTACTGTTTTACTGATTAATTAACCTACAATAATAAATTAAATACAATATACTTAAGCAAAGAATCAGAAATTAATTGTAACGGTTTCTGACTTATTCAAAACAAACTCAATAAGGACTGATCTTTTGTAATTAAGAGTAATGGATCAATCACGAGAAAAAGTCTAAAACATTAACGACAGGCAGGCGTGTCGGCGTGTATCTACTTTAGCTGTTGTCGAAGTGTCGAGCAGTGTACCCGTTGACCCTGTGCCCTGTTATTGTCACAGACCTGTACCATGTCTTATGTCGGTGAGTGTCACACAATTGACAGGCTAAACTAGAGTGAAGTGACAAGTGACAAGTGACACATGGGTCAGCTGCAAGTGACAGGTGTTTTAAATTTTATCCTCCTCCTGATTATCAAGCTTTGTGATTTGACATTCGACAAAAAAAACTACTTACTTTCCCAGCAAAGTCTGACATTTTCCCCCCAGAATTTTTATAACCTCTCCTCGAACCTTATCTTAACCTTTTAAATAAGAAAAAATTTCAACCGGTTTTCCACGCTGTTGATCAAGTAAAAATCTGGAAATGGGAAAAACCTTGCAGAATTCCAGGGACGAAGTACCGTGTGCAACAAAGGCCGAGTGTCCCGAGGAGATGGCAAGGGCGAGCTCTAGTCTTCCACACCGCCAACTTTCCCACAGTTCACTTTCGTAGGTGCTTTCCTTTGCACTTGCTAAAAAAATATTTGCAACCAAAGAAGCAATGAGAAATCGATGGGAATTTGCACGCATTCGCTGTCCAGCTAATCAATTTAGATTCACACTGTTCTCTACAAGAAGATCCTCACAATACCACCACCACCAGTCTCCGTAGCATATCAACAAAAAAACTTTAGTCACTCTTCACAATTTGGGACGGACAGGTGTGTGACGGCGCCAGTCTAAATGTGCAACCTCTTTCTTCATCTAACTTGAAGGTAATTTAATTGTTTGCTTAACATTTCGAAATACCCATCTAGTTCCTCATAGGCTTTATCCTCCTTTCATTCCGGACCAGTTAGGGTCAGTTGGGGTTGAGCAGTTGAGCTGGGAACTACGACGTTACTAAGGTAGCTCAATTTCACTGATTTGACAAAAGGGACACTATAAGGTGTAAGGTGTAAAGGACCCTTATGCCAATTTAAAAGGACTGGCACGCTGAGAAATACGTTAGAATTGTTTTTCACCTACTGTTGTTTACATGAGTCATTTGGTAAATATTTTTGTTTTTTTCCTATTTGAAAGTGAAGCCCAGGGTGTTTTTGTATTTGATAACGTAGATGTTCGAATGAGTGAATCTGCTGTTGTTTGCATTGTTTACTCAGCACTTCAGCAGGCAAGACTGAGGCAGATGTGGTGAGAATGGTTTGATGAATGAAATCCGACCGAAATGACCTAATTTAACTTAGACTGGGTCTTAAACATCGGGAGAGGATTGTAAATAACTTGGATGGAGGCCTAGAACTTCTGTTAGAAACAGGTTTTAGTTTTAGTATCTAGTTACATTTCATTCAGAGTTCAGACTATTGTGATTCACATTATTATTATAGAGTGGATACCCTATTTAATACTGCAACTCAAATACAGACCACTGCACACTGATAGATAAAAAGACTTGAAAACCGTAGCTCGAGTCTTGAGTGAAATTCAAACCCCTCCTGTGAATTTAAAACCCATTGAAACAACAAACGAAGCTAATAAGACCCCTCAAAACTTTAATTGTTTTATATTGCAGATTTAAAAACCAGCTACTTTCCATATTTGCATTTTGCAAGCAATAAGAAATACAATTGGGACCGGGAGGAAGTACAAGTGTAACAGTTAAGTTTTAAAATGGAGAGAGGAGACACTGGAGAAGATGCTGAGTCGACGCTTCGTCGAAGAAAAGCTGAGGCTGAGGAAGAAGCTACACAAGTAATTTCATGAATTATGTTCTTTGAATTAGTCGGATTGGATGTACATTCTAAGGTTTGAATTAATTGTCTCAATCTTGACTTTTAGTCTGGAGACGGAGAAGGGCCGACGGGGGCTGAAAGTGCAGATTCAGATGAGGAGAAGCTTCCAGAAGAGAAATATTTAGAGAAGCTGTCGAAAAAAATTGCCCAGGCGACGGACAAGACCCCTGAAGTACTTTCCACCGCCCTTCACGGACTGTCGGACAGGTGAGAGAGGTTTCTCTTTTATTCGATACATTCAGCATTAAGGAAAGACTGAGTAACGTTTATTTGTAGATGGAGGAATTGGGTCATTCGAGGGATATTCACTTGGCTTATGATTGGAGTCTTTGGAGTGATTATCTATTTAGGTCCCTTGGCGTTAATGGTCACGGTGAGTTACTTTTCATCAAAGTTACGGACTCTTGTGGCGTAAAAAAGGTTGCATTTTGCAGCTGTATCTTCGATATGGCTTCAATGGATTTGCATAAATGGATTACCTTGAGCTTGATTCATTACAATGTCCTCTGTGTGTTTTTTTGTAGACGCTGGTTGTGCAAGTCAAATGTTTCGCTGAAATTATTAACATTGGATACTCCGTTTACCGTGTTCACAACCTTCCGTGGTTCCGCTCTCTCTCATGGTATTTTCTCATCTCATCCAACTACTTCTTCTATGGCGAGAGCATGGTGGACTACTTTGGAGTTTTCGTTAATCGAACGGTAACTGGGATTGGTACTTAATGCTAATCAATCAAAGATGCAGTTTATTGACTTGGTCTTTTCTTGGTATTTCACAGGAGCCGTTACGTTGGCTCATCACGTACCATCGATTTATCAGCTTTACTATGTACATTGTCGGATTTGTCTGGTTTGTTCTTTCTCTAGTGAAAAAGTACTACATGCGGCAATTTAGCTTGTTTGCTTGGACCCATGTGGCTCTGTTGATTGTTGTGGCTCAGTCCTATCTCATCATTCAGAACATCTTCGAAGGAATGATATGGTAATTGTTTCTCTTGGCTAAAACTCACTTTGAAGCTTGTCACGAGGTTTTAATGAGAGTGAGATTATGTATTGAAACATGATTTGCCTTTCTAGGTTTATTGTTCCGGTGAGCATGATTGTGTGCAATGATGTTATGGCGTACATGTTTGGATTCTTTTTCGGCAAAACTCCCCTTATCCAGTTGTCACCCAAGAAAACATGGGAAGGTTTTATTGGAGGAGGGTTTTCAACAGTCCTCTTCGGACTTGTTGTAAGTTATCCTCCAACTTTTGTGTTCAAATATTAAACATTTTAGAGAGGATGCATTGAAACTTTGGAATCTGTATTCGTACATTTTTAGCTTTCTTACTTCTTGTGTCAATTCCCGTACTTCGTATGCTCTGTGGAATACAGTGAGACTGTGGATAAGATGACTCTTGGATTGGAATGCGAGGTATAATCACATAAGCTTAAATTTGATCAATCATCTGTTCAATTCAACTAAACTGCATCTCTACTTCTAATTTAGCCCTCATACTTGTTCCAATTGCAAGAGTACGCACTGCCCGGATTTCTAGTCAGCCTTTGTCAAGCGTTTGGATTGAAGCCGTTGGTTTGGATTTATCCTTTCATGCTACATTCCCTCTCCATGTCAATCTTTAGCAGTGTTATTGGACCATTTGGAGGGTTCTTTGCGTCTGGATTCAAACGGGCGTTCAAAATTAAGGTAATTGATTTTGTAGTTCAACAATCTTGTTATGATAATGATCATAAGTTAATTAAAAAAATTCGACAATATAGGATTTTGGAGACGTGATTCCTGGTCATGGTGGGTTTCTGGATCGATTCGATTGCCAGATTTTAATGGCTACGTTCGTCAATGTTTATCTTACTAGTTTCATTCGAATGCCATCGGGTCAAAAGCTTCTGCAGCAAGTAAGTGATAGAACATACTTCCTAGTTTATTGGTTGTAACTTTTGGTAATGAATTACATTATCCTATTCGACAGCTTTTGACGTTGAAGCCAGAACAACAACTGGATCTGTACAATTCCTTACGAGATTCCCTTATGAACCGTGGAATTCTTCAAATAATTCATGGACCGATTTAAAGAGCATCTTGGGATAGGAAAGTGTTTTTAGGCATTATAAAAAGTTTATTTTTTATGTTTTATTTTCTCTTGTGTTACTGTTGTTAAAGCTTGGTGTTCAACTCTTGTACAGTTATTCTGTTACATCCCGGTGTGGCCATCCCGTTTAATTTTACCATGAATATGTTGAGTCCTATTTAAAATTATCATGGCTTCCGTTTAGGATGCATTTATACTTTTTTTGACTATCGATTATCAGAAAGCCAAGGCTGCCGCGTATTATTATGTTAATCTTCACTTGTACTCGATCATGAAAATTCCATTTAAGAATATCCTAATTTATTTACCTTCTTTTCTTATTTCTTGGTACTGTCGATGTCATACTACAAATTATCTGTTACTGTAGACTAGTACAAATGGTGCTTGTCGTTGAGGGTGACTGGCGTTCGTAATCAATCGTGAAGATCTGGAATGGATGTGATGTTAGTTAGTAGAAGAAATTGTGTAACGAGAAACTAGTTTAGGACACTGAAATCGTCATCTCGAATGTGACAGTTACAATGAATTGTATTAGCTTTATTACGATCGCAAAGCTCAGTTATAAAACTCTGCTAACAATTTTTTGATCATATGAAAAGATTTTCCATTAACAATTAACCTGTGATTTATTTTGGTATGTGTAAGTTTCAACCAGTTGGATAATGTTAGTCCTATGTATTAGTTAATATGTGTCAATAAGTCAAAAGGATAACACCAGTAGTGTCTCGTGTCCGGTATGACTAGCATGTCTAACTCGAAATGATATAATCTTAGTGATGTAGAATCGTATCGAAGTGGGAACTTATTATTGTACAAAATTTAAACCTCTTAGTGATAGGAGTATAAATATTAATGAGCTTTATAGCTATCACGATGCCGAAATGATGTGGAGTGGTCTTTCGCTTGGAATGACAAATGACTATCATGTATAACTGCAATATTAAAAGTCAGCAACGACTACCCGTTTACATAATGTCTCTGTTTATTCAAATTACACAATTGCGAAACTCGAATAGTTTATTTTTTTAGTATGGGTGCTCATTTTACTCGGGAATTGCATTTCATTACACACAGTTCATTATATTGATTGTCAGGACACGTAATTATGATTGTTCAAGGTGAGACCTTGGTTCTTCAGGGGGACATGGACAGTTGAATCGACTTTGTTTTTGAAAAATCTCGTACTGCTTGTCAGCATCGGGTGGGTTGTAGCAATCAAATCGAGTTTGCTTGAGCTGATTATACTTGTCGCGAGGAATAACGCTGGCATTCTCGGTGTATTTTGGATTTGGCATAAGAGGATCTGCTCAGAAAAATCAAATGGGATTCACGCTTGATAAAATTTGAGATATTTTAATTGTAATAAGTTAAAAACAGACCTGGAGCAAGATATCGTTCAGGCTGAGAAACCGCAAGATCCTTAGCTTCAAACATGTCTGGATTTCCTGGACAAGGTTTGTCACAAACTTGATCGATCGGCTCTAAGTCATCGGTGCCGTATTCAGGACGCTGGATGCCGCAGTTATACCCAAGGTTTCTGCACATATCCCAATCATACGGCATCGGATTAGGGTTAGGGTTATCCGAACAAGGGTCGCTTCCAAGCTTTTGGATTCCAAGTCCTAATCGTTCAAAGAACCCTTCTCCAACGGGCTCTTCACAGACTGGACGTCCTAGGATTCAAAAATTAACAACCAACGTGCCCGTAAGTTATCGTATAAGGAATACGATTTAAAATAGAAAATTACCTGGATCGCAATCCGGTTCTTTTTGGAAGAGTGGATTTTCCTGCCTTTCGCATTCAAAATATTCCCGAAGGTTCTCCCTGACATGCTCTGGGAAGCACTCAGGATTTTTGTTGATGAACTCTAAAACGAAAGGATCGGCCGAGTTGAGACAGAAGCGGAAGTTGAAAATATCCAACATGGAACCAATGAAGAAGTCCTGGGGTCCGTAGTATTCTGGGTCATTCTTTGAAGACCCTGGCTTAATCACTCGGCAGTAATCGAGGAACTTCCCTCCTGGCCAGCCGGAGTTACGAACTGGCCGTTCATACACGGATATTTTGTCGTCCACAAGACGGTAAGAAATCGTGAACTCCCTTCCTTGATCCTCGGGCCGCGTTGAATCCATCACAGCCCCGAATTTCAATACTTTCAGTTCAAACACCAGCCTTTTCATTGCATCGTATCGGGGACGTGTAGGGACAATTCTGAGACAAGATTGGAGAGAGTCTTCTGGAGAGCCCCAACCATGCCATGGGGGAATCGGCTGAGAACAAAAACACGAATTATTAAAAATGCACATTCGGATCAAAAAATATCAAAACACGGGAGATTGACAGTGATACCGCTGGTAGTGGTTTTGCTTGCTTCATCTCAATACAGACAGGAGTAAAATCAGTAAATCCGAATTGATCCCGGTAGAATTGCTTGGTGAAGGTGTCCATATCGTAAATCAAGAATCTTCTACCAAACACATTGATCGTCTCTCCAATCTTTAAATCTTTCGGTCCATAGTACTCGACGATTTCCCTTTGCGTGGGTTCCAATGATATGACGGGAAACTGGACTGCAATAAAGGTAAAAACAATCACATTTTCATATTCTTGCTCTCATTCATTTCAGGCTTAACAAAAACTAATTCCATACGGGGCATATCCTTCCAATTCCTTGGTAGCCTGGTCTTATGCAACAGGAGCTTGAAAGGGTCGCGTCCATTATTATTGTCATGAAGTTCGCAAACTTCAATCATGTCGTCTGCAAGATGATAAAAAAGATCGTATTTCCTCATGCTGCCATACTCAGCTTCTCGTTCGTCCCATAGGCATTTGAAGCGCAGAACCCTCTGACCAAATTCCATGTACTTCTTTCGCGTGTCACACAGCACCTAAAAAAAGAGTTTCGCTATGAATTTTCGTTTTTATAAGGCTTCATAAATCGACATCCTGTTTTGTAAACTTACATCGGGAGTGTGGAATGTTCGCTTTTGCATGGCCTGAGTTCTCTTTTCGATGTATGGGTCTCTAGGAATGGGCTCAGGGTCGTTCATAATCACGCCCTCACTTTCATAGAAATTCTAACAAAATGCACCGGGTATCTTGTAATTCCAGAGATAACAATTAACAAGAACTTGAAAAGTACGAAAGTATTCGTAATAAACCTTGGTGAATGCATCGCAATCGACAATCCTGAATACTCGACTATAAAACATGACCTCGCATTTGATATTGAGATCTTTCCAATGCCAAGTTTCCCCAATGTCATTCTTTGGGACCTTGTGGCGTTGTAGCAACTTCCCTTGCATGAGTCCAGAGTTCTAAAACAAAGAAATCCAGGATTAGAATTAATAGTACAAAATTAATGATATTCCTTACCTCTATTTTGGGTTCGTCAACCATTATGGTGTCGTCCTCCAAATAATAGTAAATCTTAACATTCCGAACCCGGAAATTTTCTTCGGCCGAATCGTTGACAGTCTCTTTGTAGTAGGCTTCGAATTTTAAGGTCTGCAAAGATTTTTAGCCCAACATTATTTTTATTACCTTATGTAAATTTAATTCAATCATGAACTTGTTATTAGTAATACCTTTTTCTCTAGAGAAACATAAGAAGGAACGATCGGTTTGGGAGCTCGGGCTCTAGGAACGCCATACGTCAAAACTGGGTCGTAACTGAAATTATGTCATTCCGGATTTCGGTTCTTAAAATCCAATTGAAATTGATACGGATTAGTTTTGAATTAAGTTGTGGTAACATACTTGTACATGTCGAAGAGATCCTTGACCGTAAGGCTTTTGGAAGTAAGAGGGACATTTCCAACTCCAAGATAGTCCTGTTTGGATGTGAAAAATCCATTCTTGTGGTCAAATGTTTGACATCTACGGAAGTCCGAAAGCTACGTAAACAATGGATTAAAACCTCGAGGAATATTTTGTATTCAGAATATTGAAAGATAAAGAACGTCTAGAATTGTTTTATTTCTGTACTGTTGGGTCAATAAAAGTGTTTCCAGGCAGGAAAGGCAGGCCTTCAATCTTCTTGCTGTTCATTTCTTAGTATTTCTCAGTATTATGGTTTTAATCGAACTAATCCAGATATGTTACCTAATTCGTTGAATAATGTGCCTCGTCTAATTTGACTTTATGATTGACAGAGAAGTAAGATGAAATTTTCATGCCAGTTTCAGTAGCATGGAACCCATTGCATTGTTTTTAGTAGCGACATCAATTTATTGATTTTCAAAGTGCGGAAAAAGTCAGAAATAACAAGTTCGGTTGTCACGGTAGCCGGGAATCGATCAAAGCAAAGCGATATAATCTTATAGGTACACTGTACACCATAAAAATTCAAGTATCCCTTACCCATTGTTAACATATATCTTCTTAGAAAGAACAGGGATAGGAAAAATTAACAGAAGACTCTCTAGAGTTTGGCACCTATTTGCTAACATTATCCTTTTGTTCCGAATCATTATGAAATGAGTATCCTCTTACTTCAATTTGCTTACAAGATCAAGCATGAATTTAGTAGTTGGTGATTCAGGGAACTCCGTGATGAAATTTGTTCCATTGTCGCAACTACGAGCCAGATTGGGGTCAATGGGAACTCTTCCCAAGAACTCAAGTTGGAATTCCTTAGCCAATCCTTCGCCACCACCACCAGTCTTGGGAAACAGTTCAGTTGCATGCTAAAACCATAAAACCATAGATTAATCTTTAACTTTGAAAGCGATTGCATTTATCCATAAGAATTATAGAGGCGCTCACATTACAGTTGGAGCAGACGAAAACACTCATATTTTCTACAATTCCAATGATAGGAATGTTGGTTTTCTTGCAGAAGTCAATCTCTTTTCTAACGTCTAATATCGAGATATCCTGAGGAGTGGTTACTAAAATGGCACCATCAATATTGCTCTGCAAAATTTTTAAACACAAATTGAGTCATTAAATTTGAATCACGAGAAAAATAGAGCAGATTTTTGTTAACTGAACGATACAATATACAGATTAAACAAACCTTGGACAAGTACGTCGCAAGCGATATGTGCTCATCGGATGTTCCAGGAGGTGTATCGACCACAAGAACGTCTAAACCTGTTCCCCAATCGACTTCAGTAAGGAATTGCTTGATAATTCCATTTTTTCGTGGACCACGCCAAATAACAGCCGACTTCGGACTATTCAAGAGAAATCCGATAGACATAACACTCAAGTTGTCTTCAACATACTGATATTATGAAACATCAACAAATATATTAGTATTCTTTATTATCATAGCGAGCGTATTTCCATTAATTTAAATATCCTTAGTATCCTTACAACTGGACTCCAACCAGAACCGCTTTGATGAACCTAAAAATACGATTGCGTTCATTAGATTACTTAGGTACTTGGAAGGTATTTATTTGCATTTAAAAAATGTACTTACGATTTCTCCTTCACATCCCATTATCCTAGGAATGCTAGGACCACATATGTCAATATCCAGAATTCCGACCTATTTTATAATTAAACACATTATCAATAGTAAGGAGATTGAGAATCTCAACATAATGGTCAAGATTTCAAAACAAAGATAAAATAAATGGTGTCTATCAAAATTCAGCATACATTGGCTTCCGGATCAGCAGCAAACGCTCTTGAAAGTAGGCTGGAAACTGTAGATTTGCCCACACCCCCTTTCCCAGACAGCACAAGGAACTTTCTCTTGACAGAAGCCAACTTTGCAGCAATTACAGAGATGGCTAAAAAATAAATTTATAACAAATGAAATTTTATTCTAAATCGAGTTTTTCTAAAGTGTACAGACTAAACAGGTGAGAGAACTGTTACCTGGATCAGGAAGACTTGCCTTTCCACTGGCACAATCAGACTGACTCGGACATCCTTGACAAGAGGATTCTTTGCCTGCCTTCTCACTCTGCGTTCCAGGACAATCTAGATTTCCATCAGCATCATAGAAAAATTGAAATTAATTTACAAAGTTGTTTGGAAAGTACAATACAATTTAAAATAGCGTGTTTCTCTTCAGATAGAACAATGTTTACAACTCCATGATTGAGTCAGAGAAAACGAAATCTGTCATCATTTATCCAACTTTGAATCATTTTTTTAAGCAATGACATAATATATAAATAACTCACGCTCAGGGATTTCGTCAGCCATTATTGATGGCTGCCCTTTTAATCTTTGATCTTGATCCAAGACTTTGGACTCGCACTCCTTGTGTCACTCAGACTGTGATTTTGGTCACAAAATTCAAAATAGCAGATTCCCTAAAAATCTGTAAAATACAAATTAATATAATTTATTAATGAAATCTGGCATTAATTACTTTACAAGTTGAAACAAGCAATTCACAATTGAATAGTTTCAACTTGAAACTATTTAAAAAGTTCAGCTAACTAAAAGTGAGTATAACTAATTAAGCATAGCACGTAGCATTTTAACTGGTAATTCTTTTAACTTCAATACTTACCTCGAGGAAAATTCCCAAAAAGTGAAACCGTTTTTGAATTTTATTTCTTTCAATATTTCCAAATTTAAATCCCTGAAAACGTGGTTTCTGGTTTAATGCTTGAATCCTTGGAATCAAGTTTACCGCAATTTATGACTTTCTATACGGGGCGTCGTAACACAAAATTTGTGTCTCTCTGTCTCTTACTTTATATTTTTGGTAGCTCTAGTATTGTAGTTTGTAGTTAATATTGACAGTATCAAAATTCAAAATTTCCGAGAGTTTTATACTTTGTGCAAATTTTATTTAATTGATTTTTTTTTAGTTTAAAAAAAACAGCTTTCTTTTAAGATTACTCAAAGTTGGAACAGGATTTGCGATCTAAGCTGTATATTTTTAGCCCGAGCCAGGGCTTATGTGATCACCGTGTCCGTCCGTCTGTCCGCACGATAACTCTCTTCAAACGTGTCGGATGGACTTGAAATTTTGTACACGGGTGTATAGG
>JAQFYM010001695.1:0-30283 GCA_034694785.1 Agrenia bidenticulata | reverse complement strand
TAAATCAAAATCGCTCGATTAGTTTTGGAAATAACGATTTTTAAAGACTCGAACAATGGCCTGGGACACCCTGTATTGCGCTTAAAGTTCCTTTCGGAGTCGGACCCTGAAGGGTTTTTGAAATGAGATTTATTAAGCGGATCTGCAGAACCTGACTTTGTGTTCATAGCATAGTCTTTTGTATTTTATTCAGAAAAAAGGATTTACTTGCATCAGAAGTTTGTATTCTTGGTACTAACTACAGTCATCAAATCTCTCTAAAAATTCTATTGCGATCAACCAGCCAGCTATTTTTATTATTTGAATTCTTTCCACGACTCGGACATAAACTTGTTTCACCCAGGGAGGAACACACGGTCATGAAATCCCCAAGGAAAAAGCCATTAAGCACAGACACGTGCTAGAAGCACGCTGTAAATTAGGCTTAATTCTATGAATACACATCTTTGATAAGAGTACATTGGCTTGGAGCTTAGGATTGGATTGGACTACCAACTACTGGCAATGTAAAAGATTGAATCAGGGCAGAACTGAAGTTATATGTACAAAGTTGACAGTCACAGTACTAGGAAGTCAACCCGGCGTTTTGGATCCATTTAGCTCACCGTACAAAAACACGAGTCAATTTGGGACAGAGGGAACTCATTGTTTTTCCTGAATACTTTCTGCTTGTACATTTGTTTTTACTGTTCAGAGCTTAAAAGCCAGGAACATTTCGTGTGTAGGCTAGTAGGGAGCTGTATTTCTTGGTAAATAGGAGGATACTAATTGAAACACTAATTTTAAATATCTGTCTCCTTGATATCTGACATGTATGAAAATAAAACAGCATGGGTTTCTTTGATATTACTTAATTGAAGTGTGTCAAATTATTTTTAATTGTTATTAAATCGTTATTGTTTAATATTTGTTATGAACAATTCAGTCAGTATAAATAATTTAATTAGTTGTCTCCTCTAAAATTCTATTTCAGTGAACGGTTCGCAAAATTTCAGTACTGTGAATCTGGCTATGAACCACGACAAACAAAAGAAGTCATACTCCACTACCTCGGTTACAAATGCAAGTTACAATCCCTGTTCAAAATAGTAAAAAAAAAGTTTCAGATTCAAGAGCAAGAAAAGCCGACACTTTTTTGTCCCATGTCTCGGTTTTCGGTTCCAGGTCTGCCTGAAATTTTCTCTGAATGAACACTTAAATATCTGTAACCTGCTAAACGTCATTTCCCCCCGAATGTTACTAATATAGCATGTAAAAACCTAATATTCCAGTCTTGATTTCCATCAAACTGAATTTAATTGATTATATGAAATCTCTTAAACTATGTCTTGAAAAATATGACGTATTTCATAAAATGACCCATCTTCAACATCTTAAGTATAAAATGAAATGGAAAGTAATAAACGTCAGACATTAGGATTTTAAAATTTCAAATGAATCATGAAAAAGTTCAGCAATGAACCTTTCAAGAGATTTTCAAAACAAGACGGACAGACAGACTCATGTCTGTAGAAATCTGAGGATTTTGAAATAACATCTCCCCCTGTACTCGCTCCACGTCGACCTCCCTTCCTTAAACTCTGGCTGCAGTTAGGTTACGAACGAGTCAGGACGATACATTTGAAATGTTAAGATTTATGGGTTTATTCCCATCTGGCTTTCTTTCCGGATATGAATCTTCCATGTCTCCTGATCTTTCATGAGATAGCTGCATGAATTTAATACACACTACAGTATATCCAAACACACATTTATGTGATGATATTACCTTAACTATACTTGAGAAATTATGAATTTCTTTGAAACCACAGTTAAGTTTTAAGCTCTGAGGTATGAATTTTCTAATGTGTGGGAAAGGTTGAGAGAAAATGCCAGTATTTTTAGGTTTCATTAAAATAAACGCTTCTTCCTTGTTAGATTCAGATTGGAGCGATTAGATATTCTCCTTGTGATGGGTCTCTGGCTTTTAGACGGAGGTCTGTTACTTTGAACAGACTGTTATATACTATTATTTACCCGGTTGGGTGCAATGTCCTTCTTTTTCTTGTGTGTGTTATACTGTTATATGCAGAGTTAAGATTTGAGACAATTCACAAGGGAATCGAATCGGAGATGCATCTGTCCTGGCAAGTATCATGCAGATTATTATATCTTTCAAGTATGTGGCTTTTCTCCCTCAATATCTGTAGTCAATACTTAATGTGACATTCGTATGAGAAGCTAAATGTATTTTTTTTAAATCATAAAGAATATTGTAGACTTTATCAAACTGAGAGATGTACTGAAGAGATACAGAGAGATTGAGAGATGTCAAGAAAAAAATGAGGTTGATAAGTTTGTATATTGCTTCGCTCAAAATTTTAAATATCAATTTTGCACTCGTTACTAAAATAAATTTAAGAGATTAGACTCATTTCTCTAAGTGTAAAATCCTTTTCAACAGTATAACACTGTGAAGTAGATTTAAGCAAATCGATCCTAAACATATCATAAATAATCTCAAAGATATAGAAGTGTGGGAATAATGTGAATAGTACGATTTTTTTCTCTCTAAACCTCAATATTACATGAACATTAAGTTTCTTTATTAACATCAATATCTCTTAATGTATTTAGCTTCGTGGTGCATTAGTACTGCCACAAGTTTAAGGGAAATACTTTCTAGTCATAAAAATATGTTAGAATCAATGTAGTAGCAAACCCATATATCGTTTGTGGCAGAACATGGCTAACACTTTTTTGACAGTAAGTTGTAATTAAATACCAAAACTATTTAAAAAAAAAATTACCAGCTCGTCAAACATGGTGAACCCGTAGGACCGGTGGCCGGACATTACAGAAGTCATTTTTGCTCTGACTTCTTGAATCACAGGGACAGACTTAAAATCTCTAATTTCCACTCTGGTTTAAAATCCTCTATCACAAACGTAACTCACAAACTAAATATAATACAAGATGAACGTGAACAGTAACGATAATATAGCTTTTAGTAGTTCTTGACGTAAGAGCAAGAACGAAGAATCTACTATGTGCTGAAACCACGAAAAATCCACCAATAAGGGCTTCTCCAAATTTCCTTACTTTACTTAAAACCTATTAAATAACTAAAACAAAAACAGATCTCTTTCAAACCAACTTGAACCCTGTGGATGTACAGTACAAAAACACAGACACGGAGAAAAAAATCACATCAACAGAACAGATGACCACAAATATAATTTTAAAATTGCAACAACTCTGTCCATTTTCCGGACCATTAAGATCCTAAAGTACTTCCTAGAATCTGGCAAGAAGGGCAAATATTCGATGATTTTTCAGAGAAATGCTCCGTTTTGACTAAAAGTTATTAATGATGAAGTTTTCGATCCTTTTTGATTCAAACTTTGATTCAAATATTTTCCTTCAACTAGATGTATACCACAGCGGTAGTAACCTGGAACTGGAACCATTTAGTAATTTAGGACTGTTCTCATGAAGATACAACTGGGAATAAGTAGGAGTTCAAACCGGGTTGGACAAATTATAGGAACGATGAATCCATAAGCTTTCAGCAGAGTTATCATCATCCCGAAGGAAACATAAGATGGGAGGAACGGCATGGCCATGGTAGATAGATTTTAGTTGAATCCAAGAATACGCACACATTATGCATTCAATCTCCATGTATTATATATAACTAGATATGAATGCTCTAAAAGACGAAGGAACCAGCTTAGCATTAAGCTCTAGGGTTGACGGGAATAAGCAGATGTTTATAAATTCTCCGAAAATCGGCCCCGTCCTATTGGCTGAGAAAAAATAGATGATAAAAGGGTAACCAGGATTCTTGGGCTTTCCTTAGGCCCTCTCAACGAGAAAAATCGAATTCAAACGACGAGAAAAACACCTACGTTATGTATAAAGTCTCTGTTGTGACATGGGAACATATTTATAATGATAAGCAATTTTATATTGCATTTTAATCTTCGCATTTAGATAAATGAATTTCATTACTAAGAGATGGATAAGGCCCTAAAGATAGTTACAAGGTAATAATGTGGGGTAGTAATGTCAAAGGATCTCGGAGTTATTTATTGCGTGTTTTCTCCCCGAGGTCAGAATGCAGACGCACGCTCCGAGTCTGGGGGTCATGCTTCTTTTTTTTACCCAGCGAGGTCAGAGATTTCAGCTAGTTAACGCCTGAGATTCGGGTCGAATCAAGGCTGCTGGGGAGTTTTAAAGAAAAAATTGGATTGGTCCTGGGCTCGTGGGTAATATTTATTGACTTACATGAATACATTGAGCACATTTAGATTTGATTCGCAGTAGTCTGCAAAAAACTTGCGACTTTATTGTGAGAATTTTAAATTCCGTGTGAATTCCAAAGTCACAAATATGACTGCAGAGATAACTTAACTAGTTATGATATAATTGATAAGAATTATAGTTTGTCTGAATTGTATGCACAGTTTAAATCAGTATCTACATTAATTTGATTCAAGAAATACAATTAAATCTAACGAGTTGGAGTTTTGAGTAATGTTTTTAAATCCGACAAAGAAGTCAAGAAGTACCTCATTAGCAAGTGATGCTGCATATTTGTAATGTTTTTATGGAATTTGGGAGATATAGACTTATGGTTAATATTTTATAGGATATTCAGATCAAAACATTATGACTACCAATTAATATGGAATCCTAAAAACGAATGGTAATTTTCCATTGTATTTCTTAGTTTCTATTACTTGTCTAAAAACAACTCTGTCATTATGCTTACAAGTCCATGTGTAAAACTTTTTTTGTTTCTGCAGTACGTATGAATGATTTATATTTTAAAATCTTTAGCTGGGAACGAGCCAGAAAAAACTTAACATCAGCAAGACCATATTTAAACTAACATGCTTGAGGCCTAACCACAAAGATGATCATCATTGCATTGCAGGTGCCAAGTTATAGAAGTCAACTAAAGAAGATTCTAATTCCTATGAAACTCACAGATTCAGAGGTTCTACTTCTTCTGTTAAAATCTAAAAATTAGGTGAGAGACACGAAAATATGGTCACCACGTGCCTCAATTGCCTATGATAAAATAATTATAATATTATGCCTATTAAGCAATTTCAAATCATTTTGGAGTTCAAAATAAAAGTTTCTAACAAGACTTCGTGTTATAATTTGGAAGAAGGAGTAAATTTTTGACTGAAAATCTAAACATCCTTGTCCCAATTATTTATGACAGCCATATCCGGCCATTCAGGTTCTTTTTAGATTCATATTGCATGTGTCAAATCGGTATTTTTCCGATTTTTAAGCACGCTTTTAATTTCAGTTTTTACACGTATTATAAACTTCCTTACTAATAAGTACCATATTGACGACAAAAAATATCCAACTACGTAAACCCAATGGACTCGAATCAACAAGTCCAAAACATGCAAACACATGAAAAGTAATTTTGTTATTTATTATAGCATCATAACTTCGTCCTTGCATTTAAAGCATGCAGAAAGAAATACTACATGGAAAACCTTTTATATTTTTCTCACTACGAGCAAGACGGATTCATCTTCGTATTGGAAATGGACTAAATGGTTTAGATTCAAAATTGTATAAAACTCTGCGGGGTTCTTTGTTATTAATGTTATTACTTTAGTTATAGTTATAGGCTCGAGATTGAGAGGGGAAATGACTCTAAAAATAATTCATTGACTCATTCATTCCTTCAAAAATTGTGTCTGACACACAGCCACCACCAAACATATTTGGCTATCGCATATATTTTCAGTGAATTTTAAATGTAAACCAATCTGTTTTTTTAAATTCTAAAGGACAGAGACCATGAAGTTGAAACTTGTAACAAAAACCAAATATATTGTAAACAATGGTGCATTATTATATTACAGAGGGTTGTTTTCAGCATGACTAATTTCTGGGTCTTAATAATAGTCATTTGTCACATGTCAGAATGATGGACAGCAGAATGGATGTTAAGGATTAATTTGTCTTAGACGCTCTTATTTATTTAATCAAGATTAAGTCGTTACGTCTTGATTAAGATTCTTGGCATTTATATCTCAAGCTTCTAAATTCAAGCCAAATGCTAACATATCATAAATGGGCCATCTGACTCGGTGTTTTAAAACTTTTTATTCCAACAAAGATATTTCAAAACTTACTTCATCCAGCTTGTAAGTCGTCTTGCGGACAACTCGTCGACGGAGCTCTCCTTCAGTCTCCTCTTCAGAGACGTCCTCCTCAACCTCAGGATCCATGTCCACATCCGACATCTTTACTACGAATTCCTTCACCGTAGGTCACGAACAAAAAACGGGCTCACGAGATTTTGAAGAAATCACAAACTATGAATTATATTACAAGATTATTTGTAAACAACTCAATCAACAGTCCTGTGTGGTAATGTACCGAGGACGTGGATAAGTTGATTACACTACACGTACTTTAAGTTTAATAAAACAGAGACAGAGACAGTCAGGCTCAAGACTCAAGCCAAGGCCGAACTGGAGGCGTCTTTTAAGTTTAAAATAGTCATTAATTTAATTCCACTAAGGGAAAGTAGTTGATAAGAGATACGCTCTGGAAATCGGATTCAGCCGACAGATTTGGGTCCTCAAGGTGCTCCAATTAAATGGATCAAATGGATGAGTCCTGTCACAATTGGTAAAGCTCTGCTTGAGCCACTTCAACTTTCACTCGTTTTCAAAATATCAAAGAGGGCATGTGCACACGAAAGATATTTTAGTTGTAGGTGGATCAGATTTAAAAACGTGGCTGTCCTGAATTAAAATGTGATAAATATCAGTATCACTTCTAATCCGTATTTACTTACTTATTCCACCATGAAGACGAGAAAATTGGTTGATATCGGCAATGATAGCCCGTAGGGTCGGCTTAGATATAATTTGAAATATTGAATTAATATTATCCTCAACTTCCGTCTGCGTATGTGTCTCGTAAAACGTAAGCCGGATCTTATGCAATTCTTCTTACCTAGTCGGATCCAATCCAAATACTAGTTCCCAACTACCAAGTAAGTTAAAATTCCTTGAGCTAATGTTGTAATGGGGAATTGGTGACTGCTGGATATGATCTGCTTATAACCCTTTTGATGATGATGGTGGTGCTTGAGAGCTGTGTGTTAGTACTAGGACCGGGATCGGTTCATCCTCATCTTTAGAGTCACAACAGTCAGTTGTAGGTATAAATGCGAATGTTAGTAATGTGAACGTGTTACTGTTAACCTTAAATTCTCCCCTCAAATAGTGAATGTGTTTTCTTAACATTTGAGAAGCTGCTGGTGCTAACTTATATATATAAATGTGTATCACGCCTGCTACTGCTTTCCATACCAAAAGAAAGCGTCGAAGCTTGGATCGTTTGGTTCTTTGGTATTGCTGGGATTTTTTGGCAAAGGGCCGAGCCTCTCTTTGCGAATCTGTGCAATTCCATCCATCCATCTACAATCCATCCGACCGACTCCTCCAGGGTGAAAAAAATGGCAAACTTCCTATAATATTCTCATTTACTCTGGGAACTAAACCGTATAATGCTTAGTCTGTTGGGTTGACTTGTTTTTTTCAGATGGATGGGAGGTAGTTGTTTGCACTGCAGTTGGTGATTACTATAGCCAAATAAATTTTGTGTGTATCGTATCATTGCAAGATGAATATGTATACAGATGCCCTCAGAGTTGAATAGTTTGTGAAGTTAAATTAAGCATGTGTTTCTTACTATTCGAATCTCTTGTGTTTTGACTCAGAGAATCAACTTGACGATGATCTTGTATTTTTCTCTGTATAATATTTAAATATATTATACAAAATACAGCATATCAGGATGAAGCCGGCATGGACATTCGAGATCGACATGTGGTTCGTGTTCGAATTTTTGCATCGATTTTCCGGTTGTTTAAAAACTTTTTTTCAGCAAAGCAAAGTCAAAGGTCAAGAAGGTTCCAAGTTTTTGAGACTTAATAATTAGATCTATCTCTCTAGACTTTATTTTGTGGCTTGACTCGTATGAGAGTTCTGGATCAAGTATTTTTGTGGGTTTACTTGGGAGTTGGGGAGAAATCAATTAAATAAATTCAAAATATTGTATGTACATGAAACTATAAATACGTACAATTAAAATTACCTTGTACATTTTCCATTGGTGTGTTATTCTAATGTAGAAATAAACGCTCTAAAACAGTGCCTACTGCTACGATACATGCATTTTGATACCAAGATACATACAACCTTTTAAGGTCTGGCGTGAAATTATTTTGAAAAGCGGGCATTGCCTCTTTCCTATGCTTATGTTTATTCCTCTCATCCCCTAAGGACAGAAGATGGTCGGTTTTGCTATTTAAATTTCAGGTCAACCTTAGCTTAGAACACATGTCTTTCCAAAACAAATATCCCATTTCACTAAGAATGTTAACCCGAAAAAAACATTAACCGAGCAGATATTAGGTACACTAGTAATATTTGCTCTTGTTCTCATTTTAAGCTTTAAAAAAATCTTTGTAGTTCTGCCCAACAGGCTTCTCACCATAAAGATGTTCAACCCTTCTAGCATCAACTGAAGGAAGAAATCTGACTGGGAAACAATTGGTAATTGCTTTTAAAATAAAATAAAACTAGAGTACAAAGTCGAACGAGTTTCGAAGGTTTATGGCTACCATTTCGTTTGTTTATATTTATTGAGAATTTGAAACGTGAGGACCCCGTATTTATAAAAGGTTATGCTAAAAGTAAAAGAGATCGGGAATGGATTGGGATTGTTCTCCTTGTGCCTTAGAACTCCGGCAATCGGCACATTTACTTAAAGAACGATGAAACTAACATGGTTGTTGGAGGTGCATCCAACTTCTAACTTGAACGAACTCGTGAGAAATGTAATGTTACAGTCACAGATAGTGCACATTTCTACGTAGTCCATCGAAGTTCATTGAATATTCTGGGCAAAGCATTCAGTATTTGAGTCACAGGCAGACTATTAGCAAAGAACAATGATCCGCTACAATGATGACTTTCTCAAGATAATTTCAACTTGAGGCAAAATAATTTAGTTTTATGACGGCTTCTCGCGTATCAACACTCCTGCCACCATTTCATTTGTTCTTCAAAAGTTGCAGAAAAAAATGTCAAATACACAAACCTCATCCATCAATTTACGCCCTTGTCCCAAAAAATGAAATCATTTAAAAGTCAAAAGCTTAAAACATCAGCCGACGACCATAATTATACATGATATCAAATATCACTGTTTAGCTTAGTCTACAGTTCAAAGTTAACCATACATACATTTATTAAAGTCTTTCGACACAGACAAAAAACTCTCTAGGGTTTCTTGATCCCTTGTACTAAAACGAAGCATTACTTGTCATGTCATGTCACATCCATATATATTAGATTTCTTTCAAATATTTACGAAATTTCTTGAGAGTCATTCTTAATTTTACAACAAGCCCGGTCATTGTCTTCTGCTTTTTGAACATTGAACTATGCATCTACATATGCTTATGCAAAATCATCTTCAAGACTTGCCCCCATTTGTACAGAGGACAAATAAAAGCACAACTCTTATCTTTGTTGAATTTAATATTAATCACTTATTATATACTTATCTTCGAAGTACAATGCAATATCATAATACATCTTGATTACATGAAGTAATACATGTATAATGTAAAATTCTTATATGAAAAGTCGCAGAGAATTAGAATAAACTGTTTCGGTTTGTATTCCATGCATTTTCTGGCCAATATATCTTTCACTATGCAGATGCATCTCATTTATCTTCCTTCATTTTGAATTTCAAAATAAAATGATCTTGGCACTTTCCCTGGTGCTAATTCATTGCATGTTAGAGTCTGTGTGTTTTACACGGATGTTTATTTGCAGACGGAAGGTACATTGACTTCGGATCCGGATCTTCCAGACTCATTGTGAAATATTATAAGTACTTTCAAGAAAAAAATGTCATTGATGTTACTGTCGGATAGAACAGGTTACATTAGGATGTAGAAGCAGCCGAATTTGACCTCGAATATGTCCCAAAATTTACATTTTATTAATCTTCTAAAATAATATTTAAATATTTACTTTGTTTCATTGAAACGGGAGCTTGTCTTTAGAATAGAGCATAGGATTTATCACGAAAAATTTGAAACTTTTGGCTCAACAAAACTTATTTCTAACGTTTGAAACAACTCTGTGGAAAATGTAAAAATAAAATGGGGCAGTATGAGAAGCGACCGAATTTTGCTTTGAATTTTCCCGGGGCGTTTAATTCGAATGGTGAAATATGGGGCAGTAAGAGAAAGACATTCAATGAAAATACCGTTCATAAAATACTTAATTGTAAGTAAATAACTTTAAATAACTTAAGTGTGATTAAATTTGATGTAAACAATTGATCATTAAAAAAATCGTATGGAATTAGTAGTGATTGTGAGGGAACTAAAACAAGGGATATAAACACCGCCAACTCATCACCTGCTTTACATCCCAATTTCAGCCGGCTGAATTCCCTATGTTAAATAACAAAATGAGAATATGACAGTTCTATAGCAAAACTTAACTCTTTGAATGCAATCATGTTGGACTTGTACAGTTGGAGGTAGACAAGACCAACACAGCACCTTTTTTGCAATTACAGTTGCATAGATTCAGTAGACTTATCTTTTTAATTACGGATGGTAGGTTTTCCAGTTCTGGTTATTTTCAATTAGTAATTTCGTTGATTACAATTTTCAAGATTTTCGGGAGATTGAAACATCGGGCGTAGGGTCAAACATTGTTCATAACATTTAAGAAACTTATTAGTTTAGGCACTTTTACTTCGTATCGTCGATATCCTCACCGGATCGAAAAATCCCAACTATTGGTAATCATTTTTCTAGTAGCAATAATAATCTTATCACTTACTAATTGTATTTTAATACTTTCATTTATTTTGACAGAAAATGTATCCAGGCACCACCTTTACCATTATTTATGGACTTCTCATCCTGTCAGGACTTACATCGGCAAAGAATCCTAAGAAACTGGAGAAAGTTAGTGACGATGAAGTACTCAATTTGATTCAAACTGAAAAACACGTCGTGGCCCTATTCAGTAAGTTTTTCTAACCATTCATCGTTGTTTTTGTTTTGATTCATTCGTTAGTTTTGTAAATATGTAACTTGATCAGCAAATCTAAGAACTATTCTTTCATTCAACTTTTAAGGTAAACCTAACTGCCAAAAGTGTGATGAGTTTGAAAACGAACTAGCCATGATCCGAGAAACGCTCGTGGATTCCCTAGACGCTTCGGTCGTCAAATTAGTCTCCAGTCCGTTGTCTAAACTCTATAGTCCAACTATGGAACCAGCTGTTGTATTTTTCCGACATGGAGTGGCGATGCTTTACCACGGTAATAAACAATCTCCAAGATTTTCGTAAATCACTTTTTATTCCAAGAAGATGGTTATTCAAACCATCTTTATTTTAGGACCAGCAAATGAAGAAGACATTCTCAGCAAACTGAATAGGTGCCCTGAACCTGCAGCGAAGGCCTTAAATGATGAAACTTTCGAACATCTCACCCAAGCTTCGACCGGCGCTACCACTGGAGATTGGCTAATTATGTTGTATGTTTCTTATTAATGTTTGTCTTCTGGTTGGTAGATACAAGAAATTATTACATCGATTTTTTAAATTACTGTTTACAGTCAAAGGCGCTCTTGTATTAAGAGCCAGCGTTTGCAAGCCGTTTTTGAAGCTGTTGCTTGTGAGCTGAAATATAAATTAAATGTTGCAAGGATAGACAAATCGGCGGATGGTGGTGCTACTGGTCGACGATTTGATGTTATGGACACTCCTGCATTTATACTGTAAGATTAAATTATCACCACGTTCTTCTATGTATGTCTATTAGAACAAAAGAATTCTTAGAATTAGAATAATGCTAAGTAAGGTTTGTATTGACATTTACAGGTTCCGCAATGGGAAACTGTATCGTTACGAGTTGGACACAATCAATGTACCGAATCTCATAGATTTTGCGACGGATTTTTATCGTAACTCTAAGGCTGAGAATGTTCCCACTCCTAAATCCCCATTGTAATTATTTATTTAAAATATACAGTCATTGATTGATATGTCTGCTTGGTAACATTTGATTGAATCTATTTGCAGCGATGATTTCACAGAAATGATTGTCGAGAAAATGCGAGAGAATCCCGAGGTTGTGAAACTAGGTTCAATTGGCGTTTCTATTTTGATAATACTAGCAATATTCGTCAAACTGGCAACAAAAGCTGGGGAAACAGTGTCAAAAAATAAGAAAGAAAGCAGCAAAAAGAAGACGTAGAAGATCGCAAAAAGCATGGGATCCCTATTGACTCTGTACTCAACGCTACTCAATCCACTACGGCTAATTCAAGTAAATAACATTCCAACTGAATATATAACAATCACTGGATTTAACTACAAAACGAAAATAATCTCCATTGAAAATGGCGATATGTTTCATGGATATTATATTGAGGGGTATTATCTCGATTTTCAATCAGCAAAATTAGTTACACCACCTGCAGGAGGTTGATTGTGATCTTGTACGCATTTTAAGAGATTAATTTGTATTATGTTAATTAATACTTAATAAAGTGGCATTAAACAGCTATATTTTTGATGGCCAATAGAAATAACATACTGTTTTATTAGACTTACAATAACTTTGAAATTAGAAGTCAGTGTTATTACTACCGAAGTTGCAACTCAAATCATCAAATCTTAGTACAAGAAATCTGTGGCAGTTTTGTAACATGAATATAAAACGGCCTTCACGGTTTCATAACGCCACAATCATAACATTCTTTCTTATCTTTAAATATAAAATCCTAATTATAAAAGTTTATCGTACAATATTAATAGTCTTGACTTTTCTCTGCTCTAAATCGAATCGAAAAGGTGTCAAAATGAAATACCCTAATTAGTCATCCTGGTCCTCCGAATTTCTAATTTTCGGATCATCACTGTAGCCCACAGCCGCAGCCAGATCTTCCTGTGTGTTTTTCAATCGTTCTAAAATCAACTCTGCTATCGCTCGCTGCGTTCTTCTTTCCAGTTTCGAAAGTTTAGGAGCAACATCCCGCTTCAAGTCCCAGTCTGGTTTACGAGGGGCAAGACTTGTCAAATCCTTTATAAAATACAATCACAATACAATACAGTTACACCACAAATTCTGATTTTCTTCCACATTAAGTTTTTTTGTCATACCACATCCTCCACAAGAGTCTTGATTTGTCCTTGTTCAAGTGTATCGGCAACCTGGGTTTCGATATCTATAGGCCTGGCCTTAGGAACGGAAGCGTCTTGCAATTTAGCATCTGAGGGGTTATAACTTCTAAATATTGGCCTAAATTTCAACAAATGCAATAAATAATTTAATTCAACATTAGAAAGATGCCAACGCTTCATTGCACCTCTCAATACTTGCCAAATTTAATAAAACTCTTACTTACTTTGGCAATGCTGCACTAACCCTTCGAGAATCTGTACCCTCTTCAGAAACAGGCCCTCCAACCAGTTTCTGCCTCAAAGCCTTGAGCCGTTCTTTTCGTTTCCGAGCTTCATCCTCAAGAAGCCCTACGGACTCGTCCTTCTCTTCAACATCTGCTGACTTGGTCCCAAGAACTGATTTAACGATTTCGGCTTCTACCTCCATATCCTCCGTCATCATTACCATACTCAGTCTTCAATACTTCTCCGCTATTCAAGGGATTGGGATTTTTCGAATGAGCCCTAGTAAGCTTAAACCGATTCAGATACCAATAATAATTAGAATTTACCCTTAAAACTTTCAACAGTTTTAATAATGAATCAAATGATTTAAATTAGAGCTTGGAAAGCTTTTTTAAATTCAAATTCAAATTCAAAAACTTGCAACAATCCAAGCAGTTTAAATCTGCCTCCATAAATTTCATAGCATTTCAATGCCTCGATCTTTTTAGAGCAGATTGTCCCTTATTGCCCCTACAATTTAGGAAGTGCAGTGAAAGAAGCTCTGCTGGTGAAAGTCTTTCTAAGGGCGATTCACACTTTACATGATCACGTTTAAAAAATTAATTTTAATACAATTTTAATAATAATAAAATAATTTAGAATAGTATTGCTGGGAAAGGGGGGGGGGGGTAAAAATATTTGGCCTCTAGGGTCAGTATGTAGGGGGACATGTAAGTTGTAATGTGGGTGGCAGTTCATAGAAATCAGGGTTTGAGAGACTTATTTTCTTTGACCGGTTAAATCGCAATAAAAATAAAGGCTAAACAAACAAACAAACAAATTTTGAGACCTTAGAGCTTATAGTTGAATGGTTAAGTGCCTGTTGTTCGTGCAATTTTCTTGGTGTTAGTTTTGACTGAATTACGGGAATGTCGTAGAGACAAAATTTTGAGAGATAATAAAAATTCCGTGAATTTAAACTTTTTTTAATGCATATTAAGTACAGCATAGCATTTGCTTGATTAATGATTAACTAATAGAGAGAATTGTTTAGGAAAGCCTGTTGATTAGAACTTTGAGATTGGAATACAAACATTATTTTTTTAGCAATATTGATCAGTCATGACACGAATAAGTATGTTTGTAATTCGAAAGGGTCTATTTTTAGATTTTATGATTCAGAAATAAAAGCTGAATTGAGCTCGCTGCTGTATATATAAAGCATGTTAGCAATAAAGACTTATCACACCAAATTAGCACGGTAATTAAAAGGCAGTATAAAATGGTGGGCGTGGCCACTCTAGTTTTTAATTAGGTATTAGGTAAACTTTAGAAACTTTAGAAATGCAGTTTGTATTTTTAAATATCTGTATAGCATTTGAAAAAAAAAAGTTTTAAATTAAAAAAAAAGTTTTATCAAAAATCCTTTATTGCCTATTCGATTGTGCATACAACAATGAAGTATTGAAAAAAATTAATCTTCGAATCTACCGTACCAATATAAATAGCTTAGATCAGAAATCCTCTTAAAACATAACCTTCTTTGTCAATAAAAATGTTTCAAGCGCTGGTGTTTAATTTTTTCATCTGAAAATGTAGTGTTATCAACATCCAGAAAACCAGAAATAAAGTGACCATATGATACTAATCATGCTCATGCAAATCTCTTAATTAATCAAGTTGAATTTCGTACTTCTCACAGGAAAGGCCGGAAGCATTTATTTGCATTTGTAAAAATGGGGATGGGGAAGGGGGGAGCTCGTATTGCAGGTTGTAAACAACAAAAATACAATATGTATACACCACGTCCTAAATATCATCTCTTCTCTGTAAGATCAAATCTCCTTTAGAGCTAGCAACAACTACCACAAACTAAGAGATTGTTCCAAGGTAACATTTTTCTGTCTATGCATTTGATCAATAATTGAAGGGGGCTAACATAAAACGGTAAATAAGCCCCTGAGTTGAGATATGAAAGGATTGAATCCTCTTGTACACTCTTTCAGCATTGCCTTCTTATTTTTCGCTTGTGCAAAAAAATATGCACATCCTGAGACATTCTACTTTTATTATTACTGCTGCTGTCAGGCAACAAGTAACTGCACAGTCAACAACTAACAAATTTGTATTTTTCCAACCCTTCTGTTAAAAGAAAAAGATTGAAATATTGTGAACCCCAGTTGAATGAAAGTTTGCAACTTTTGACCTCTGAAAATATCATCAATTGAGTAGTTATTCTAAACTTTAAATAATTCATTATTTACAAATTAATTATTCTGTTTTCTAAACAAAAAGGTGTTAAAAGTTGAGTGCACCTTTAAGCTTTCCATTTCTCTTAAACATGGGAAAGAACACAGCTTTCGTCTGCTTATTATTCACTCTACTAGGCTCGGGTAATTAAAATTGATACCTTCTGTATGCAGCATAGAATTTAATCAATAAATAATTTTGTAGCGTTTTGTGATGACTGCAAATTACCTCCGGATTCGGGAAGCTGTGCCACGGCTGATGTGAAGGATTCAAAGGAAGACATCCGGTTCTACTATTCCTCAGTAAACTTTAAGTGTACTGAGTTCCCTTATTCCGGGTGTGGGGGTAATGCAAACAATTTCAAGAATGTGGAAGACTGTAAAAGAAAATGTGGAAAGACTCGTATGAAAATCACAACAACTACAATTGTTTTCATTTCCGATTTGATTGAAAGGCTATATAATTTTTTTTTATAGTTATAGACAATAGTTTGATCCAGGGCATCGAATCAGCTCAGTCTCAATTGAAATGCTTTTATGGAAATAAAACGTATTCCATCCAAGAGTCTATTCCTGAAGCGACCAAAGATAGCCCATGTGCCATGGGATGCTTCTGTAGCAGCGGGTCAAGGCCAGGTCAATCCACAAAGATCACTTGTGCATCTGTAGACTGTCAACCTTATCCAGATCAGGACAATTGTGTCCCTGTCCATAAGGATGGTGTTTGTTGTCCAGAGTACTACTGCCCCCCAGGTAGTAAATTTTTTTAAATCGCAGTACAAAGTCCTTGTCTTCCTGTTCTATAATTTAATTATTAACTATTTTCAGAAGGCAAACCTGAGACCGTTTTCAAATGCCAATATAAAGGCAAGGAATATGTAGAAGGTCAAACAATCTATCCAGACGATTATCCTTGCGTCTCTTGCACATGCAATAAAAGCTTCAAAGGTCCGAGTTTCCCCACGAGTTTTATCGAATGGAAAGTTTTAACTATGTATTTAATAATTTATACTTCTTTAAAATACTAGGCGTGCTAAGTACGGAGGGAGGGGTTTGCAAAGAGGTTAACTGTGGCCTTCAGATCCATAACCAAGGGAATCTTGTGAATCGGTGCATTCCAAAATTTTACACTTTGTCTTCAGGCCGACAGTCTTGCTGTCCTATCGAATGGAACTGCAAGCAGAATTGATGTTTTAAAAAAAAAAGTTACATCAATAAAAACGGCAAATCTCGGAAATAAGACATTGACAGTTTTCAAGATATCAAATAAGCTATCGATTTCACCACCAACGAAATGTATTTTCTCCAAAATAAATTTGGAAATAATAAAAGTTGAATTTTGCCTTATAAATCCATTCAAAAGAGTTCCAATATCATTGTGACTGTTCATTTTGTTTCATATGAATTAGCGCACGGCTTGCTAAATTAAAAATATTGATGATAGAATGTGACTTTGAACTAATTACAATTATTTCGGCAGTTAAATATATCTGCAACCAAATACTTGAAAGTGCTTTAAAAGCACCTCATTGTGGTACGAAGAAACGCATAAAAAAGACAGTTGACTCCGCAACCGCCCACCTAAGAACCACCACTAGCAATTTTTGCTACCTCTGCATAAACAACCCATCGAAATTAATCTACTTAAAATGTCGTTGAATGAATTTTATTGAATTGATAGCATCGATAAATTGAATTGATCGAATCGACACGGTTTAAAATGATAATAGCAATGGCCAAGTTACCCCTTTACTCTCGCCCTGTCTATTTACACTGGCAAGGGAAGGAGTTAAAAACGTGATACCAAAAGTCATATGACTGCTTTGCAAGTAGCAGCAGATTCAATCCAGAATTCCAATCAACTCCTTTCTTGCTCGGATTTATTTATAAATATCTATACAATTATTCTATATCCTCCTCCTACTTAATTAATTATACTATAATTAAGTACAAATCAAACTCACCTACCTCAAAGAACCCGTGGGGGCAAAGAAATTCACCTTTTACATAATACCCAAACATCTAATACCGATTACTAGATATACTGTACCCTCCTCCCTGGATGGCTCGTAGGTTAGCATAGGGAGTAAAATTATTATTATTATTTTAGCACAAAGTACTACAATTGATATTATTTACTGTGGGTAATGTTCCGCCCCAACTTTTGTAAACACATCGGTCAGAGAAAGCGACTGTCTACTGTCTTTAACTTTTAATTAGTTTAAATTGTCAAATTACAATTTGTAGTTCATACTGCAAGTGCTACGCTAGTTGTAGGAATTAGTGATTAGCGAGTAGATCAGAAGCCAGAACCTCAGAACAACTGAGAAAATATCTTGGAACGAGGTAAGATAATTTTATTTACAACATGAATTAAAATTCGTCATCATGACACATGACACATGATTATATATTTTTTAATTCTATGCCTTAAACTTCATGTTAAAGGTTGATTAAATTAAATTGTGAATTGTATTGTATTGTACCTTGAGTAAGTGATAAGCGACAAGATAAAATTAGATAAGCAGCGACAGTTCCTCCTTTTACCGTTTTAAATTTTTAAAATTAGTCATATTCTCAAACTGAAGTAAGGAACTCAAGAAAGAGTACAACTAAATACCAAATGTCCGGCCAGGGTTTTTTAAATATGGAATTTCGATTTTTAATTTTCAGATTTTCATAAGATAACTTGTGACCTGCTGGTTGATAAGTAAACGCTGAAGGAATGTCCTCCCAATCGGGCCGAATGGAATGGAAACAGATCCGTTAAGATCGGGTCTTGGACTTAGTCCTTCGAATAACACAGCACCAGCAGCTGCGTCTTCCTCGGCTGACCCTCTGGCGTTTGGTGCTGACCCTTTGACCTACCAATCGCTCAGTACTTCTCCTGCCTCCCCACGAAAACGAGTATGTAGTTTTATTTTTTTGTAGGTTGTTCAAGGTTGTTCAAATCATAATGAAAAATTGAGTTCAGAAGGATTATTGTCGGTGTAGTAGTAGAAAGGTTAATTAGGTTGATTTAAAAAAAATCTTTGATTCGAATCGAGTTGAACGCATTCAAAGCATGTATAACTTTTCCATTCATCATTACTAAAGAGTGTAAAGCCTGACAACACATGTGTATTAAGTATTAGTGTTTTCTGGTATTCCACAGCTGCAGAGTAATAGCAAGAATAAGTTAATAGGATCGCTGAGTTCAGACGACGATATGATTGATATAACGCATCAAGGAACAGTGAATGAAATTCACGACCCAGATGAAGATGCACCGCCTGCGTCAACGAGTGAGTAAAATTTCTTATGATTACTACCTGAGATTAATAAATCCCAATTAGATGTGTACATTGCGTTAACTGTCTTTGGAAACTCTAAAGGTTATTACGACTCGGAAGATATTCCTGGGATTGGCCAGTATGAAGATTTTCATACAATTGACTGGCAACGGGATATTGCTCGAGATCGAATGCGACATAGATACATTGTAAAGAAGAGACAAGAATCGATATTCGATTTAATTAAAGGAGCCCATGACGCTTGGAGTGGATGGCTATGTGTCCTCTTAGTCGGTGTTACTGCCGGAACCCTTGCGGGTGTTATCGACATAGGAGCTACCTGGATGACGGATCTAAAGTTTGGAATATGTCCTGACCAATTTTGGCTAAATAAAGAGCAATGTTGTTGGTCTTCGAATGACACGGAATCTGTGAATGGCAATTGTTCGCAGGTTTGATTTAAATTCTTGGATTTAATTTGGATTCTTGTTGCCCTTTATTGAGTTTAGAAAAATTCTGTTTGTTTTAGTGGCTCACATGGTCTGAAGTATTGGGTGGCCAGAATTTTAAGGAAGGAGCTGGAGCGTATATAATCTCATACTTAATGTATGTTATGTGGGCTATGTTTTTCGCTTCTTTGGCCGCCACGCTAGTCAAAATGTTTGCTCCGTATGCGTGTGGATCTGGTATACCCGAGGTAATATAAATCAACAATCAGCAAGTTATGGCAATTGGAAAACTTGAAAATTATATAAATATAAACTATATTGGATACTAATATTAATTTTTTTAATAGATCAAGACAATCTTGAGTGGATTCATCATCCGAGGTTATTTGGGAAAATGGACTTTACTCATTAAATCTGTTGGCATCATGCTCTCTGTATCTGCTGGTTTGAGTTTGGGAAAAGGTTCGTCGATTTCAAAAATTGACTAAATCGAATGATTTGAAAGTTATGGTTATGAATGTTATGATATAGACTTGTCTAAATTTCCGCTAACTTTATAACAGAGGGACCAATGGTACATATCGCATGCTGTATTGGTAATATTTTATCCTACCTGTTCCCTAAATACGGTCGAAATGAGGCGAAGAAAAGGGAGATTTTATCGGCAGCAGCCGCTGCTGGTGTTTCAGTAGCTTTCGGAGCTCCTATTGGTGGAGTGCTTTTCAGTTTGGAGGAAGTAAGCTCAAATGAAATTGGAGAAAAGCTTTATTTGCATATGGGGCATTTATTAAAGTCTTTGTTATTTTACTCAGGTCAGCTACTACTTCCCTTTGAAAACATTGTGGAGGTCCTTTTTCTGTGCCCTAGTAGCTGCATTTGTTCTTCAATCGATAAATCCTTTCGGAAATGAGCATTCAGTCTTGTTTTTCGTGGAGTACAGCAAACCCTGGATATTTTTTGAATTGGTTCCCTTCATTGGACTCGGAATTATAGGAGTAAGAGATGTTCAAAATTATATACCATGATCGATAGATGTCAATTTTTTATTCATTGCTATGAAATTTCAGGGTATAATTGGAACGATGTTCATAAGGGCAAATATCTGGTGGTGCCGATTCCGAAAGAGTTCAAAACTTGGACAGTACCCTGTCACAGAAGTTTTAATGGTTACATTAGTAACGTCTGTTCTTGCTTATCCAAATCCTTATACTAGGATGCCAACCAGTCAACTCATCTACTTACTCTTCTCACAATGTGGATTGTCTGTTAAAGATGACATTTGGTAAGCTCCTACATACATATGGAATTGATATTAATTTTCATACTCAAAAGATTTACCGTTCTTTAAAAAATATTTTGCGCATAATAGTGACTACAGCCGAAACTACGATCGGGCCAATGCACAAATTGAAATAGCTGAAGCTGGACCTGGAGTTTATTCTGCCATTTGGCTTTTACTACTGGCTCTGATATTCAAGTTCATTGTAACCATATTTACATTTGGTATCAAAGTACCTGCGGGTCTTTTCATCCCATCATTATGTTTTGGTGCAATTGTTGGCCGTATTGTTGGAATCGCTGTAGAACAGCTAGCATAGTAAGTTATTTTACTAGATTAAATTCAATATCAGAATTAATGTTATTGTAAAGGTAATGCTAATCCAAATTGTTTAAATTCAAGTAATTTTCCAGATATCTGGTTTTTCGCTGGAGAATGTTCGAAAGGGGAAGACTGTATAACTCCAGGGTTATATGCAATGGTCGGAGCAGCAGCGGTTCTAGGGGGTGTGACCAGAATGACGGTTTCGTTAGTCGTCATCATGTTCGAACTAACTGGAGGTGTAAGATACATCGTTCCGTTGATGGCTGCTGCAATGGCGTCAAAATGGGTTGGAGATGCTCTTGGACGTCAAGGAATTTATGATGCACACATTGGTCTAAATGGATATCCGTTCTTGGATTCAAAAGAAGAGTTTGGACATACCACTCTTGCTGCTGATGTTATGCAACCCAGGTATATTTTTTTTAATTGACAGATATATTATATTTTAGTAGGGTGAGAGCTGAGAACGTTCCGGTCACCGGTGTACTTTGCTCTGATTGAACCATTGAATTTAATGTAGGCATGGAGAGCCATTGTGCTACGTAACTCAAGACTCAATGACCGTAGAGGATGTCGAAAATCTACTCAAAGAAACAGAACATAACGGCTTCCCCGTTGTAATCTCTCACGAATCCCCATTTTTGGTGGGATTTGTTCTAAGAAGAGATCTTAACCTTGCGATTTCGAATGCTAGACGAATGATCGATGGGGTTGATGGCAGCTCATTATGCCTATTTACAAACAGTCCTCCGGCTCAGCAGTCTCGAACAATGAGGGTAATATAAAAATTGAATGAACTATTTAATTATATTTTATAAGGTACTATCAAACTTAAATTAGAACTGAATTACTTCATTCATGGTATTTTAATAGCTAACTTTTTATTGAAATTATGCTAAAAGCTAAAACAGAGTCATGTTGTTGCAATTATTTTATCTAATAATATACTTTCTTTAATTAAGCCGAGCTCAACGCCTGTGAAACTGAAGAAAATCCTTGATATGGCACCCATTACGGTTACAGATCAAACACCAATGGAAACGGTTGTAGATATGTTCAGAAAATTAGGATTGAGGCAGACTTTGGTCACCCATAATGGGTAAGCTTGGAGCATTAACCAACGAAAATTATCGATTAATGTAAAAAAAAATTACAAAAGTTATGTTATTTAATTTTAGGAGACTTCTAGGAATTGTGACGAAGAAAGATGTCTTAAGACACGTTAAACAAATGGATGATGAAGATCCCAATTCGGTTTTATTTAACTAATCTGTTCTTACGTTATCCTATAAATGACATGTCTTCTCTTCCACGCCCCGTGTGGCCTATCCAACCTTGTCCTCCATTCCTAAAATAATTAGGACACCGGTGAAGCGAGTGATGAGCGATAGTGAATGCGTTTTATTTGGCAATTACTGCATGATGGCATTCGTTTCCCCACTAACAATCGGGCAGTTCCAAAAGTCGCACGACTCTGATGTTGAGGCCTCCTCATTCTTTAGAAGAATGGGCTTTTGTTCTGTAATAAATTAGCGTAATGTAACAGTTATCAAAAGAAACCAAATTGGTCTACCAGTGGCCAATCAAAAAGATTTTGTTTGTTCTTCATTTCCTGATAATAAACTTTACCTCCACAAGTAGGGTTCCGTGGATCAATCTTCAAAAATTTGAACAAAGGCTCGTAAAAAATGGGGAGTTCAAGCTCCGCACTCAGATTGTTCAACCAGATTTTGCAGTTTCGATCCACATGCGAATTTTTTAATTTTATCTTCTCTAATAATTCTCTCTCTTGACTAATCTTATCTACTATGTCAGCCCGGACCTTCTCGCATTGTAGACAGCTTTCCTTTATGTTGCGCTGCAAACTTCTTATTCTTGTTTCAATTTCTTTGTTCTCTTCTTTAATTATAAGGACAAAAAAACCCGTGTTATTATTCAACAAATTAAACAAAAATTGTCAAGTGCAAATAATATTCTTTCTATTTCTTAAACACCCTGACTTTGGACTTGACTTACGAATTAACTGAGATTCTTCATCATCCCGCTCTTCGAATAAATCCGCACTGCTAGAATTAGACAAATTCTGTTCTTCATCTCTGGCTGTTAAACTTGAAATAAGATGTGACATACACCACTCGTGATCCTCGATGTCAGTTTTAAACTCATTTGACACTGGTGGAGATAGTTCCGTTGATAATCCTGTAGTGGACATCTGTGAGTTGTCTCCTGGGCGCTTCCCTGGGATTCGGGAATTCCGCCTGTGCTGTCGACTATATATCATGGTTATATATTCAATTATATATTTTAATTAAAATACAGCAACACGTTCTTTTAATTAAAATTAAAAAATTCTACTGGACACTTTGCTGAGGAAGTAAACAAACGAGGGTGAAAATAATTGCCGGGAAAATATTTGGCGCGATAAAATTTATTTGAATTTCATGGCAATGTTGGACCACCAACTTTTATTATTTCAAAATACTTTTATTATTAAATTAAAATTACTTTGGTTGGTTAACAATCAAGTTAGTTTAGTTAATTATCTAAAATGTTTATCTTGTATGAAATGACCCGAGAGGTGAGGATAGAGCCGGTTAATTTAGGTCAAGATAGGGTAGAAGCTATAACAGATGAATTGAACAAGAAGTTAGCGAATCGGGTTATGCTGGACGTGGGATTGTGTATGTCCCTCTGGGATATTCAGGAAATTAAAGACGGAGTAATCTACCCTGGGGATGGGGGTGTTCATTCCATCGTTAAGTTTAGGTATATTGTCTTCAGGCCTTTTCAGGATGAGATCATTGTTGGGAAGATTAAACGCTGTTCACCTGAAGGAGTTCATGGTAAGAGAAGTTGGAAGTTTGATTGATGCATATTTTTAAGGGATAAAAAAAACTTTAATTTTTTTGATTGAACGGATATTTTTTGTATTCGAAGTAACCCTAGGCTTTTTTGACGAGATCTTAATTCCTCGTGAAGGGCTGCAGTACCCGTCCAAATTTGATGAAAGAGAGCAAATCTGGATTTGGGAGTACAAGGCAGATGACGGGGAAGAAGTTCATGAAATGTATATGGACAAGGGAGAGAATATTCGATTTCGAATTACTGGAGAGCAATTTTGCGATACGACTCCTCTGCCTAGTTCCCACTCGAGCCAGGCTAATACTAACGCTGCTGGAGGGCAACAAGGGCAGTCCCAGCCTGGAACTTCGTCTGCTAATCAGGTCTCTAAGGAAGAAGATACCTCTTCTAAGGATCCTTTTTTTATAACTGTAAGTTTCTACTACAATGAATCTAATTGGGAAATGAATCCTTCTGGTTGTTTTCATTGCTCTTTCTATGCAGGCATCTATTACGGAACCGGGTCTTGGACTTTTATCGTGGTGGAGTTGATTCCTGTTATTGTGATTAAGTATGTTTTAGGATGTCGATAAGATACACAATATCGGTCAGATTTTTTCGCAGATTTATTTATCAGTTAATATGTTAAATGCTAGATGTTTATGAGCCATTTAATGAGGCTGTTGTTGCGCTTGGAGTTCTGCTACTGAGAGTACAGTCCAATACTGCCTGCGTAGCATTTGTGTGACGGGAACGGATATGTCTTTCAAGATCTCGTTTTCGAACTAAAACTTTGCTACAAATATCGCACCTGCAAATTAAATAAATATCAAATTTTAGTCAACTACAAATATGCAATTGTATTTTTTCAACCCTCTTAAATAATAAACTTACCGATAGGGAGTATTTCCATCTGAGTGTAGACGAATGTGTTTATTCAAATTACTTGGATCACCAAAAGGTCTGTGGCAAATCCGGCACCGAAGCGGCTTATATCCTGTATGAGTTCGGATATGAATTTTGAGACCATACTTTCGAGAATAAAGTTTACCACAGTAAAGGCACATATGACCATTTCTTGCTTTCCCCATGTTACTAACGATTGATTCAAGCTGAGCTTGTGGATCCGACATATCCGTAGTTTTTTCTGGAGTTAGGCAAAGTGGTCTTCCATTTCCGGGGTTATGTAGTGTTGGATGGTGGTGGGGGTGGGACAAGGGGGTGTGCTGCTTGAAGCTGGGTATCGATGATCCCTGAAATGTTGAAACTTGGGAATGTGGGGGTACTATTGCTTGAGGTGGGGCAATATAAAATGGGCTCAAAGGATGAGAATGATGAGATTTGATAGGAAATAGTCTAGGGAGATAGTTCTTGAAACTAGAATTTAAAAGCTTGTTGCAGGTTGAGCTTAATCGAGTCCATAGAATTTCTTTAGACAGAGTGTCGCATTTTAGGGAGATATGTATCTTTAAAGGATTTGGTGCTTCGAATTCTTTCCCACAGTCTTGACAAACGTAACTGTTTCCACCTAAACCAAATTAAATATCTAAATTAAATCTGTGTTTGAATGTATATTCCTTAAATCGAAATACAGAAACAAGGGCTCGATTGGCATTACCTCGTATATTTGTGGGACTTAAATACGGTGGAATTTCCATCTCATCAACGAGCAAATCTTCCCCAAACCACATCAGCAACTCCTGTCCTTCATGAATATCTTTGATAGCTTGAAGAACGACTTCAGTGGAGGTGCACCGGCTAATCCGGACATTTTGGACATGGCAGTCAGGAGAAAGTTTGATAAGTTTAGGCCAGAAGATTGGCAGTGTGGACGTGTTCAAGGGCTGAATTTGTCCACTTGTCCAGATTCCAACCTTTAACATAAATAAAGTTATAAAACTCTGTAAGCAATCAACTGCAATATTATTAATGACTCCTAAAAAGAAAGTAAATATGCTGGGGCAGGTTGAGAAAAATAGTAAAAAGACTTGTTTTAAAACGTTAATGCTTTAAATAATTGATTTCAAGCTACCTGAATCGGATATGTTGAAAAATATTCGGTAGTGTCAGCAATGTCTTCTAGAAGAAACGGGGATGACCTCACCCCGCGAGGAATGTTCGTTAAGGCTACAACTTTCTCTGTGTTTTCACTCATTTTCACTAACACGGATTGCTGAGGCTCAAGCAGAGCACTTGAAGTATTTAAGGGGTGTAGTGAGATTTTAAAATACTTAATTACAAGTCTAATAATTAGTTGGGATTAAAATTAAAATTTAGAACACTGGGGAATTTTGTTGAATATTTCTGTTTCGAAAGTTGACCTGAGTTGAAGCCAGGATGACCGACGTGTGTCAAGGTCCAAGTCATAACCTGTACTGAGAATCTGAACCAGACATGAACCTGCTTTTGCAGTTTACACCGACGACTTCAAATCAGTTAAACGGCAAGTTACCCACAATCCATCTCTTTATTGCATTACAATAATTGTGACAATGTAATACCACAATGGGTGTCATGTGCATCGGGATGATGATATCATATCATGTGTATTGTATGTGTCTGTACGTGATTGAAGATTTGGGTTGAACCTTGTTGTCCTGTACAACACTGGAGCCTATTGTTGCTCAGTGAATAAGGGAGGACCGACCCGGGTTGTGGCCAGCCCCCTTCTATAACTCTAATAAACAAATCGGATTGGATTGTCATGGTTCAGAAGGAGATTACACTGATAGGATACCATACTACCATTCACTGCCCACCCGGTTCACTAGTAAATCCACCCGGGACACCTTGTGGATTCCCGGTACCCGGGTAGAGCAATAGTACCCTTTTAGGTATGAGGATTCAAAGATTTTTTGTTAAAGATTTAAAATTTACTGTAGCCGGGTTGGATTAAGATGCTTGCGTCGCTATAACTTATGTCGATACATTTTCTGTGATCAATCCCAAGCTCGAGAGGAGATTTGTAATTTTTAAAATTTTGTCGACCATTTTTGTTCTCGTTTTAGCCCGACTCCAAGGGCTTATAGGATCATGTCAGTGTCCGTCTATCTGTCTGTCCGTCTGTCATCACGATAACTCTCTTCAAACTAGTCCGATTGACTTGAAATTTTGCACACATAATCTGTGGCCCAATTGCTTGGATGAGTTCAAAGATGAGCTATATCGGTTGGCAGGTTCACCCGTGGGGGCTACATGCATATAAATCGTTGAAATTTGGTACTGTTGTTTGGTTGGCCCGTACTAGCGATAATTTGCAATATTCGAGAAATTGGTTGCTTTAGTGACCCGTGGTGGTCACCCCTAAGGGGAAAATATGAAATTGCATGTAATTCACGAAATTTGGAGTCGGGCTAAATGAAGTTGTACAGGGAAGTTTTTAATTGTTAAGAGAGGGTTACAAAACAATGTGATATTGTACGACTTACAACAGTTTAGCAACGCATTTGAGTACATGTGTAGAATTTCTCTTACATAAAAATCAAATCAATGATTTCTACATGAGTTTTGGAAGAATATGTTTTACATAAAAGTATCTCTATCCATTAACCAGAATTTCGGCAATCTAACAATTTGAAAACTCTCTCCATGTCATTTGAATCTTCTATCGGAAAACGAACAACCCAAGCATATTAAACGCAGTACTAATTCTTGCAAAGCATCTGTGATATAATAGCTTGCTAAATCTTGTCCATCTCTCCCTCTGAACTTTGTACCCAGGAGATATCAATATCATCCATCTCTTAATGCTTTCCATGTTTATATAGTTCATCAGGATCCGGTTTTCGTTTTGCCGAAGACTTTTTTTTCACTCGCAATCGGTCCCGGTCCATTCTGAGGCTATCAGTGTCAGCTGTAAATATAAAATTGATGACGATGCTGATGACAATGAGTGCAAATGCAAAGAGACGTCAGCTGAGGAAAACACTTGCTGCATGTTCCTCTCTCTAATAATACAATGTCCAGCTTGGAATGAGGGATCTTCCGTATCTCATCTACACCCTCTAGGGCTCCATGTAAAGGCTCAAGCTGAATGAACAACCGAATCGGATTGAATCCTCAAACTGGATGTGTATGAAAGAGTAAGCCCATTTATAGATTCCATCCAACCATCCATCCACCACCACTGGATCCCTTATAACTATCACCTGTTACCATAACCATCTAGTGTGTTGTAGGTTACAGCATGTTTAGATGCACGGATGCACCAAGTGTATTGGTAAGCCAAGCATATCCCAATATCAACTTGGCCTACCATTAAACAATAACAAGGACAACCTTTTAACCATTTTAAATTCAAATTAAGCCAAGAAAAATCCCCAGCTGACGGTTCCACAGGCATCGCTAGGTCTCTGTTCTGCTCTAGATTACTTATTTATACTCTATTAGATCGGATCATAAGCCAAAGTTGCACTACATTTTTCAATAATTATAATTTTGCTTCCAGGCCTATAGGAAACTTTAAACGTTCTATGCTTTTTGCTTTTTTAATAAAACTTGAGAGAAACGTCTAGCTAAGCTACACAAAATTTTATATAAGAGCAGTCGAATAAGCAGTGCCCCAAAAGACATTGGAAACGCTTATATAATCAGCGAACAAGCGTTTCGGTTTCCTTCCTCAAGAGAAAAGTCTCATCCAGCCCCAAAAAGAAAGTCAAATGAAAGCCTAGTAACTTTTTTTCACTTAAAAAAAATAGCTAATGTAAAAGAAGAGAACCTTCCAAAAAGTCCCTGCCCACAAGGATCAGTGAGTATTTGGTGGATAAAATGGACCGATCTAATCGTAAATGGTTATTTAAATGTGTGGGAATTGGCATGTGGTTTGCACATGCTGATGATACTGATGGAGAGAGATGATCTTCCTCTCTCTCTCTGGCTTACTCGGAACACAATCTGTGATTCTGTCAACTGGGGTGTGGAGTTGAGATTCGAGATTCACCCTCAAAAATTGAATCTCCATGGCTATTCACCTAAGTCCTCATCTCTCAACCCTCCGGTTCAGTCTATGACGAATCCACGGGATTTTAGATCCTCATCAGGCTAAGGGTATCAAACTATCAACCAAGTGTGTAGATAAGGGTGCGTAGTATATAGTAGAACATATAAAAAAGGGAGCCTTAGAACAGTCACCTGCTACAACTACAACTGAATGGTTTAGCTTCCTCGGATTAGTTACGTACTTGAAAATCACCCTTTTCTACTCTGGCAATAATAGCTTGTGTGATATGCACAATCTGTGGAGCCTTTTGACCCTCTGAAGTTGTATAGAGTGAGTTGAAACGAAGCAGGGCAAATGGCTAAATGAATGAGTTTAACTTTAACCCTTTTTTAGTGATAGTTTATGGTTTTATCAATTACTGCTCACGTGGGTAAACTCGGAGAATTTAATTAGTAAAAATTAATTTGATGTACAGATCATACGCTAAAATGAACTTAAACTCTCTGTAGTACATGTATATATATTTAATGAAAATCCTCTGAAAATAATTTATGTATCCAATGCTTAAACAATATGAAAATTCGATTAAAGACGAATTTGAATATAACATCTAACCACGTACAAATTCAACGGGATAAATGATTTCTAACTTTCTAACCTAGTGAGAAAGTTAACCGGAGAAAGTCTAACCTAACCTTTACGACCACCCCCACCACGTCGACCACCTCCACTGCTGCTTCCCACTCTACGACCTCCGGATGACGAGCTTGATCCCCAACCTGATTTACCGCTACTACTACTACTGCCTGAGGTTCCTGGAGATGTTCCAGATGAGCTTGGGTTACTCCATCCAGGTTTGCTACCAGTCCCTCCACTTCCGGTATTGGAGGAACTACTTGGAATGCTCCATCCTGCTGCGGGTTTGTTACCAGTGGCAGTGTTAGTGGGTGTGTTCGGGATATTCCAACCCGCCGGTTTGTTACCAGTGGCAGTGGGTGTGTTCCACCCGTACGGAGGTGGCTTGGCTGCAATAAAGATAACAAATTAAAGAAAACGTTTGAGCGACACCTCAAATCGCATCTAAAAGAGCATAGTTAGCATTGTCACTACCTCCAGTATTTAAGTTGTTCATTCCACTTTGTTGGTTTGTGTTTGGGGGGTTAAAGGAATATGGGGGTGGTTTGGCTCCAGCTCCTCCAGATGCGGTGTTCGAGTTAGGTGGGATGTTCCAGCCTATGTTTGAACCTCCAGTGCCCGTACCGACAGGCTTTCCTAGATTGTTTTGACCACCAACAGTATTCCCGCTACCAAAGCCTGTGTTTGCTCCATAACCCTGGTTTGTTCCACCTTGATAACCCTGGTTTGTTCCTTGATAACCTTGACCTTGATAACCCTGGTTTGTTCCTTGATAACCTTGACCTTGATAACCCTGGTTTGTTCCTTGATAACCTTGACCTT
>JAQFYM010001694.1:0-30308 GCA_034694785.1 Agrenia bidenticulata | reverse complement strand
TTTATAAATTGGCTAAGAAGCTTTAAATTTTTTATCAACCTGGCTCGGGCTATATGAAGTTGCACTTGTGAGTTTTTGATTATAGGGTTAATTATCTGACGGAATCATCAACTACTGGTACGTGATTGTTTAAAAACAATAAATAAATACTAAAGTTTCCTCAATTCTATACTGCAGCTTATGGCAGTAGTACGTGGGCTTATAAATCAGTTGTGAGTTTGTGAGTGTAATTGTGTTAAAATTGCTTAAAAAACCAATTATGGATAAGTTTCGTAAAGAAATTTAAATTCAAATCTAGATTCAGGTAAACCCGTCGATTTTTATCGTTTCTTAGATAATAAACCGCCGCACTACTAAGAACACACATACCCTTGAGTGTAGAGTTATCTAGACCATAAAGTGTAATTGAGCTTTAATTTTCCGATAAATTTTTTTCCTTACAAAAGAAAAATATAAAACAATCGGCAATACTTTTCTATTCACATGTACATAGTTTTTGGCATGCAATCATGAAATCACTATCACGCACCTCTAAAAAATTACGGTATTACATGAAGCATTGTTTTTTTTACAGAAAATTATCATCCTCACAAAACCCCATCAAATTTGGACATCAACAGAGGCCCACATGAACCTCGATTGATACTCGACCACCACCACTACCAACCACCTCATCGTCTAACATTATTTCTGCTTGACGACTCTCTAGACTCTCGTCTACAAAAAGAAACTAGCCTTTTAAAGCCCCCAATGTAAAAGACCACTAACCACTCAGCAATCTCCTACTGCCATAACATATAAAACTAACTACCTGTCCTACAGTTTCATGATGATTGTTAAAGGAAAATGATCAAAAAACCCAGCTCAGTTAGTCCATGCTGTGTACATATCTAAATCCCCATACGTTGTATACCCTATACATCCACCTGTCCTCCTATAACTTTTAGGAAGAGGTCGAGCAAAAAAATCTATTACATAAATTCACAAAAACTGGTTGTTCTCTCTGATGAGTTTAGTGCGGATGAGAGAGGGATTTCGGGACGAGGTTGAGGATACAATCTGTCTTAACTCTGTACTCAAGACAGTTAGTTGAAACTGTTGAAACTCTTATTTTTGCCCATGAGATTATAAAGCCATCCTCAGAAGACCGAGACAGACGAGAGAGTTTCTAAAGAAGTTCCAACCCAACTCTGACTTGGAGTTCAAGTGGAATAAAACCGTCCACTTTCTGCAACTTCTTCATCCTCATATAGGATTATAGGAAGAGTGTGGAGAGGGAATATAAATTTAATCCCACCTATATGGCAGTGTAACCCTTTCCTCCGGCTAAAATCACTTAAAATCTTAGCCTCTCTCTGGTGGAGGTGTTTATTTCTATTTTCCTAGTAGTGTGGGATTACAGGTGAGAAAGGTTTCTGAGAGAATAGGTCTGAACTCGAGAGTTTTAGTATGAAATTATATTGGTTACTACAAGGGTTGCGAGTACTCAGTGCTTTTTGTGAACAGTGGGCTAGTGGGTAGTTTTTTCGAATTTTGGGAACATGAGATTTAATTCCGAGCTTCTGCAACTTCGTTCGAGGGAAATTGGTTGGAGCTGTTGAGATCGAAATTGTGTGTATATCCTGTTTGAGATTTGGGGGGAAATTAATTATTAACTGTTCTGCCCACCAACCCGGTCCTTGCTTGGATTTTCTAGGCCGTACAGTTAAAGCCCGTACTTTCATAGACGGTACGGAGCACAGTGGGAGGAGGGCTGAAAAATTTGAAGAGACAGGATCTGAAAATGGCTGATTTAAGAGGGATTGCGTTTATATTCTTGTGGTTTACCGGGTAAGTACGGCCAGCCGGGCTTTGCTTCGTTTATATCTTTTTTCAAATGTAGGGGGCGGCTGACTTTTGTTAACTGGTTTATTTTTTATGGGGGTTTAAATGTCATGATTCTTTGTAAATTGATTTGTTTGTATTAATATTCAGAATTATCACAGTCAAATTTAGATGTTGTTTCATGTAAAATTTTCAGAATAATATGGTCAGTAATATTCATCTATACTCCGATTCTACTTCTTCTGCTTATAAGTCGACGATGGTTTCGAAAAGTGACGGACATCATCCTATCCTGTTGGGAAATGTATCCGGCTGTATGTAAACTATACTTATGTTTTTAAATCTTTACTCCATTGTAGTATTCCCATGTGTATTAATCTCTGAATTTTTTATTTCGCTAGTCCCTTTTGGAGATTTTGATCAAATGCCGTGTGTGTATCTCTGGAGTGGAAATCAACCCGGATGAAAGTGCGATTATAATAATGAATCATCGAAATCGTCTGGACTGGTTTTTTCTCTGGGCTGCTCTTCTCCATGCGGCCAAGCCCCCAGCTCATCGATGCAAGTTCGTACTCAAGTCGGATGTTCGATGGGTTCCCGGAATCGGTTGGGGTCTTCAGCTCGCTGGATTTCTCTTCATTTATAGGGACTGGGTCAGAGATCAAGTGCTTCTCAGGCGGTCTCTAGATTACTTTAGAGATTTGGGAGAGAAATACCAGGTTGGGATTTCAATTTTAATAATTTAATGTATTATGCATTGGATCTGTTCAATAATTAAGTTTACTGAATATTAGATCCTCATATTCCCCGAAGGGACGGATTTCTCACCGTGCACTAAAGTCAAGAGTGATGCGTTTGCCAAAAAGAATGGGTTGAAGCCTTATGACTATGTTCTTCACCCTCGCACAACTGGATTTGCATTTCTCGTCAGTCATATGAAAAAAAGTAAGACATTTTGCAATCTCAAAGTTCATTTATTTAATTTATCTATACACAAATTTTAAACATGAAAATACAACCACTTTAAAGATTCTCAACTGGACTCAGTGTATGATTTAACTATCGGCTACCCCAAAACCCTCCCGGCCAGTGAGACTGACATTTTAAAAGGGAAAATCCCCGAGGAAGTCCATTTCCATATAGCAAGGTTCGCCTAAGCAAGAGGATTTCATCAGTATTACTGGCTTAGGACTCTAAGTTTCTAGTTTTCTAGGACTCTAGGTTTCGAAGTATTCTAAAATGTTATGTATTTTTTTGTGATTCACAGACATTCAGCCAAAGATATTCCCTCCGATGAGGAAGCGATTAAAAAATGGTGCGAAGATCGCTGGGTCGAGAAGGAGCAGGCTCTAGAAAAATTTTACAATTGTAAAACGGAGAAATGTTTTGACCCCAACTACCGATGCGATAGACCATGGAATGCTATGTATTTGGCAATAGTTTCCTGGACTGTTGTCACAATCTATACCGTCTACCTGACATTTACAACAACTCTAGGGTTCTATTGGATGATCTTCTGTATCATAGGATATGTTCTAGTCTCTGGTTTCACTACAGGAATCCAACAGTTTGAAATTGACCTTTATAGAAAGTTTGATAAGCCTGAAAGCCCGATGGAAACAGATATGCCGAAGGTCAATGGCTCACTTGACAGGAAAATTCAATAGATCTACGAAAATATATTTACAAGCAATTCTCATTCCGTGTTAGCCAGAAAAATCATTTAAGTGTGAGAAATCCCTGTAATGTGATATTAATTCCGACTATTTAGTAGGTGGTTATAATCTGCCCCATAATATTCTACACTCACATTCCTGACTTAAGTCGATCCGATTGAAGGTAGAAGTGTGGCTTGTCGTAAATGACACAGAGGACCTTGCTCACTAGATTAGCAACATTATGACATGAAATACTTGCAACACTAGACATTAGAATTTAAAGTAGTAAAATATTTCTAAACGCCTCGTCTTAAGTACCTGCAATTCTGACTGTCAAGGTTTATGAAATTGAGAAAAATAAGCTGATTTACAATTAAGATTAAGAGAAATGTAAAACAATTGGAAATTTATTTATCTGATCTCTATTTAAATACAATAGATATTTTTGTTGTGATCAACCAGGTCAATATTCATTCAAAAAATCAAAATAAAGTCAGAACTATGGAAAATATTCATTTCAAAGATATTATCCTTGACATTCCTTGATACTTATATTCTAACAGATGTGAATGATTTCTTTGCTTCGGTCATCATCTTTTATTTCAGGTGGCCAATCGAGTTCCACGCCCTGTAAGATTATAATTTCAAATGTTTACCTCAACGTCCATGCAAGCATAAATCGTGAAATTATTTATGCGATGCTTTCAACAGTTTCAACTTCTAATAGCTGATTCTATTGATATCAATAACTTACTTCAACATCCAACGCCAGAATCTGCGTATCACATCCCAATAACTCTGTGACACAAGGTTGTGTCCTTCCAAAGTCTCCATGCACAAATTCCTTGACGTAAGTCCCAGCTTCTGTCTTAATTCGCAACAGGAACATCTCTGGAGACTTACTACTGGCAGCTGTAGCTTTGATTTCAAGAATGCTTCGTAATCTAGTAGCTAAAGAACGGCGATGAAGAACTCGGATTGGTGTCTGCTGCTCAAGTACTAGTGGAACAGGGGTATCGTTTAATATCTGTAGCATTTCTGGAGTTACTTCCTTTCCTGGAGTTTTGCACAAGGCACAGTAGATTTTCCTTTTGGTTTCTTCTCCTTCTTTCAGATTGACCAACTCTTTCCTTTATAAAACAATGAAACAAGTTTTCTTTAGATTTTGTGTTTAGCTAGTTGATTATAGTAGGTCATTAAGTTAAGAATAACAAATGTCAAAATCTTACTTGTCTACCATTTGCAGATCTCTAACTGAGATTAAATTTGTACTCTGATTGATTTTAGTTTGGAGTTCCCTCATTCTTGCAGAGGTAAAAATCAATCGTTTCGGATTCACAATTTCTGCAACGAATGGTCTGCCTTTTCCAAGCATCCTAATAATATATTAAAAATTCATATGTTTTTCTGCTACATCGAGTAGTTCCATTAAATCGAAAACTAGCAAGCACCTACTTACCGCACATCACTATCCTCCCGACCGGATGCAGAAAACCGAACTTGGTCACCATTAAACAACGAAAGTATGTGTGCTTGAATTAACTCTTGGACTGACCCTTCTCCACGCACCCTCGACCCATCTGGATTCAACCAAGGCGATTGACTAACATTTCTGGAATATTTGCAGTACCGGCCTATACATCATAGACACCTTTAAGTTGAATTTCAAAATCATAACTAGAATATCAAAGAAGATATTAAATATACAAACCGGCTAAAAAAACAGCCATATGAGAACAAGCAATCTTCTCAAAACTCAGACCACATTTAGGGATTGTCGGCGAACTTCCAAAACGTTCTCGGAAAATCTCTGCGCTTAACGATGATAGTGAAGACTCAGTGCCTCCTCTTGTTAATTCCGCATTCCTCTTTTTATTTCCTTTCCAGAGCATTTTAAACCTAAAAATCAACAACATATACCTAACTAACGTTGTTTTTCGCATGACATACGGATTATTTTCTTGTATTTTAAGTAGCTTACAGTTGCTGACACTCATCATCATCATCTGGATACTTCAGAAACATATTAATAACGAGAGATCCATTAGAAACCCACTCTGAATTCGGATTCACCTGCTGCTTCAAACTCCCTGTGCAAATCCATTTCCACACAGTCTTCATCCCCGTCCCTTCAGGTTTAAGATATCCCAAGGTCTTATAAACTTGTGGGAATTTCTAATAAATAATTTAAATTTAAATACATTTAAAAGCAATAACTCAGCATTTTAGCAGTCTCTTGGCTTCCAATGACGCTTACATCAATCAAATGAAACCAAATGGAATATGCGCGTATCTGAATGGCAACTGGCAGCGTTAACATCGCTCCGTAAGAAATCGCTTCGATTCCAGCCATTTTTATTTCCTCCGCAATCTTAAAAAGAATGAAAACCACAGCATTAATGTTTGTAACTATTATATATTGCTCGTTTATCATATTATTGACAGAGAAAGCAGACTGACCTGGTTTAAGCACGGTTCTTTCACACAGTCCTGCAGTAGGCCCAGGCAAGCGACACAAGGACTTATCTTCAAAATCTTGGCATCACTAGGCCCATTTCCATTTTCATTTCCAGAGACTTTAGATGGGGGGATGATTGGTAACCCTTCTAATGGTCTGGGACGGAGTAACTACGTGAAAGATACAAATAAACACCGGAGTCGCCGGACGTTTTGGGAATTTGAACATGGACTGAAGACTGAACTGATTATGGATTAGTATGTATTATAATTAGAAAAGTTAAATACCCTCTGCACAGCCTCATCATCTCGATAGATATGAGCCTCGTTGACTCCGGTGTAGCGAAGAATGCAAAGATCACAGGCTCCTATATCCCGCAGCTCTTGTATAATCTCATCCTTCACGCCTTCTGTTATAATTATTGAATCCATGCTTCCGACACTTCCAACAATCCTTTAGTCACTTGAGCCACTAGTTGACACAACCATCCATTGTTATCAATCACAAATAGAAATAGAGCAGTCAGCAGTGGCAGTAGTAAATATTTTGCAAGTGTTACAAATAAATACTTGCCGGCTGATTAGGCTGATAGAATTTGAGGAACTTGCAAAATTCGCGGGGGGTAAATTGGTGCCAAGTTCAAGGAACGTGCTCTTTATTCTGGAACTGGATCTCATTCTGGAATTGTATTTGTTTTTACTAATTCCACGTTATCAACATTTAATTGAATTCGTTGAAGCTTAATTAAAATATAACATAAAATATCTTATTTTCTAGGTTATAGTTCATAGTTCTACACCCTCACGGCACACGGTCACACTGGTCACAGGTCGCAGGTTACAAGTCTGACAAGATGACTGGGTTGGGGGAAGATGTATCAATCCAAATCCAAGGTGTCGAGGAATCTTTGGCAGAAACGGACAAGTTTTTCAAAACTTTACAGGCCCTTGATTACGATGAGGTCACTTGTAAGGTAAGATTTTTGGTCATTCCGGATTATTTTGGATTTTGAATCCTTTTCATTTTGACTGGTCCAGGGTCAAAATGTCAATTTTTGTTGTTTTCAACTTAAATAATCAAGCAAACTTATAAAACAACATTGGCTACTTGAACTTTTGACCTGTGACCAACAAATACGTCAAAAATACCTCGAAGTTCGATGCACGAAAAAGCTTTTTAAAGCTGCACAAGTCCGCTAAAAGAAGCTGGCTACCAGCTTATTTTAGCTTTTGCTGCCTAGCTTATTTTAGCTGATCACAGGCTTTAGCTCAGTTCCCCTGACTGCATGGCTGTTTGTGCAATTGTGTATTATTGATGCTGTTGAATGTTTTAACGGTTTATGAATATTTTATTATTATTAGCTACCCCCACTCGACAGAGCGAGGTACGACTTGACCGTCCTATATGCCATCAACTCCCTTTTTTGGAGTGAGTCCTGACTTATATTTATTCATAGTATTATTTAAATCCGTTAAAAATAGGATGCTATCTTTGGAAACCTCTGTAAATGAGTTTAAAATATTTATTTTAGTGTTAAAGCGGAGCTATGGGGAAGACCCTCAGAGTCACGGTATCAAAGAAGAGATGGATAGAATAAAGCAACAGATGATTCGCCTCAAGGAGATCACTGACAAGTCCAAAATGCCTCGAGTTGACACGGAAGTTGCAGAAAGGATGATCAGACATGAACTAAACCTCAGAAAGAAGAAAACCAAGACTGTTCAACAAGAAAATTGGGAAAATGAGCAGAAAGATGAATAAAGATAAGCGACCGAGATAGATAAGGTACTTCAACCAGCCAGTAGAATAATTTTGAGCTTTTTTGATACAACTCAACCTATGTTAGTATACAGTACATATTTAAGATTAGTTCTATGGTATGTACTAAACTTTTAAATATTCATGGACTTTTTCTTCCAAGGAAAATAAATTTTCTCATCTTGTAATTCGTGTTACCTTCTTACATTCACCTGATTTTGTATTAGTTTTTGTATAATTATCAACCATTGCGCTAATTATATACGTATTTCTTCGAATCTAGGTCGCACTTTTTTGGTCAAAAATTGTATCAAAAAGCCCGGGTGCGACTTAGAATCAAGTGCATTTTTTGAAGTCCAATTTAACTCAATCTAATGACCATATGACTCCTTTTAACACGAATCTAAGTCGCACTACTTTTTAAACGAATCTAAGTCGCAGCCTGGTACCACTGTGTACCAGAGTGTAGCTGCGACTTACAATCGAATAATTTAGTGAGTGCAGCTGCGACTTACAATCGAATAATTTAGAGTACCTTAAGCCAAAAACCATGGTGCGACTTAGATTCGAGGAATCCATTTTTGGACCATATTTGCTCCCGAAAGTCGGGGTGCGACTTAGAATCGTGTGCGACTCCAATTCGAAGAAATACGGTACTTGTGACTGATCTCAGAATTTTTCCTTTATTTGTATACATCTATGACCTGACGAACCAATTTGGTTGATTTAAGTTAGATGGATTGCCATACTTCCTGTCATTCGCAGAATCTCTTTTTCTGTAGCCCTCATAAGGGTAAGAGGTTTCAGATATCGTCGTCATCTTCTTCCCATTGTTAAGAATGTCAACTGCAATTTTATTTGGTTGGGGGTATTCCGAATTTCGAGTACATTACACGTGGATAACAAAATAGGTTCATGAACACGTTAAGTGAATAGTTTAATCAATTAAAATACAGTTTTATTCATTTATCTTTATGTTATGTACATAAATATTACATTACATCACGCATGCCAAGTTAAAAACATGGACTTTGAGCTTACACTTCCAGGGAAATCCCCTAAAAAAATGTTGCAACTGGAAAAATAAATCTCACTTAAAACTATCTGTCACTGAGAATTTTAAAATTTAAGGCAAAATGTACAGGTACAAGGTACAATTTCACATGTTATAAATATTCAGAACTTCATCATTTTTTCTGGGTATTATGCCCATGCTATTCGTAATAATTAATAAATTTTGCGTTTTGAAATTCGTATTGATTATGGAAGACTACAAACAATAACTTAATTCTAGGGCGTGATATTTGTGGGAGTTGAAGAAGACGATAAGTAGCTACTGGCAGAGGAACCATTTAGTAGTTCCATTTGAATAGGTTTAAAAGATCGTGATATGTCTTTCCTTAAACTCTCAATAGGATCCTCTTTAGTACCGTCCGATAGAATCTCATTTCTTTGGTATGAATCTTCTTTTACCGACAATACATCTGAAGCTATCGAAACTGGAGTAGAGACTCTTTGAGTTTCAGCTCCAAGGGGTGGTGTTAGCATATGAGACCTAAGACAGAGACAGAATGGAATAATTCAACACTATATACAGCAGTTTAAATGAAAATTTCTTACCACTATAAGTGAATTTCATTTAGAACAAACTTACATCACTGCATCTGCATCTAAAGAAGTTTCGCCATGCCCTTTGAGTTCAGACTCTTCAAGAGATCCTAGAATTCGTTGAATCTCACTGGCATTTGTATCGTTGAGAAGAGCAGATCCTCCCTCACTTATGTTGAAATCGAATGCCCGAATAGATTCGGGTGGAGCGTATAGAGATGCCTTGTTCTGAGATGTAATTCCTTGAATCTCATCAGCAATAGTTGACTTCACCTCTCTAAAAAAATCGCTTATTTAATTAGTTAATTAATTAACTAGAAAAAATATCATTCATAAACAAAAGGTTAACTTCAACTCACTGAATAACATTCCGTATTTTAGTCAACTGATCATCATGCACATGGGACGATTCCTTCTGCTTTTTCATAACAGTATCCAGATAACCCTTCAAATCCTGGTTTTCAGTAAGTGCCTGTACCAGCTTATCTTGTAAGAACTGCTGCTGTTCCTGAGCTCCAACCAATTCTTGATTTTCTCGTTTCAGCAGCTCCGCCATTTGATAAAGCTCCTTGATCGTCATAATTGACTCCTGCTGTTCCTGTTTAGCCTTTTGCATTTCCGCCAGAAGTTGAGCAGCTTCATTTCGCAACGCAGTATTCTCCATCTCCATACTGTCATTCTTTCCTACTCTTTCAAGCGACATAGAAGCATTAGCTTTCCCCGGTGACCTCCCATCAGTCTGAGTAACACCTGACCGTTTATCCACCACAGGAATTATATTCGTTGTACTAGTGTGTTTGCTTTCTCTGCCGACAGAGATTCTAGATCCCTTCTGGGTTACAGCTCGAGATTCAATTCTTGACGACTGAACTGCGTTCCTCTTGATAGAACGATATGACTCCTTTTTCTTTCGATTCTGTAACTTAATATTCTCTACTTCTTGCCGAAGACGCTCAATTTCCGTCCGCAGGAACTCGTTTTCAGCAACAAACATTTCTTGCTTCTTATTCCGTTCATGTTCCTTGCTCTTTACTGACGTTGATCTACTTTTGACGTGAGTATGAGTCTCAAGATAAAGATCATCCGATATCGGAATTCTGTGGCACAAAGCCTTCGGGTTATCTCCGTCCTCGGACACGCATTTCAACTCCTTCCGGTGAATTTTACTGTTGACATCCTTTACTGATTCTTTTGCCTCCCCTACACGATTTTGAGAAAGAAGATCTCCCCAAGAGCCTAGAATAGGTTTTTTAAATAAGTTTTTATAATACGTAATACGTCTGACGTCACGATCCCAAATTCACAATTGCAATGACAAATGAGATGTGAGAGTTCAAGCCGAAAGCCGATGGATTAAATTTAAATCTACTACACATACCTTTCGGAAAATTTTTGTCAGGCAAACCTAACTCCTTAACCTCTGGATCATGATGACGACGCTTTTTTACTTTAACAGTGACTTCAACAGTCGCTTTCTTGCTTTTGAAGACTTGTTTCTGCTCTTCAAACTCGGCCTCCGACATGAATTTCGTCTCCCTAGTTCTTGTCCCGGACATTTTTCAAGCTGACCTGACCTGGCTTCTCTTTACGAAACAGTAACTTTGGAATTAGCAGATCCAATGAGGGTTGGATAAAGCCGGACAAATTAAAATAAAAACAAAAGGACGGAGAAAAAAATTTCCTTCGATCAAACTTCAGGAGGGACAGAGGATTACTTTCTAACACAACTGAAACTCCCGGGTTTAGTAGCCCTCCTTCAATCAAAATATTCCCGTTGTCATTGAAATCAGTCCCGCACTACAACATACAGCTGAGAAAATTTCACATGGAAAATTTCATCGAACTTTGCTATACTTTTAATTGGGGTGGATTCATAGAATTGTATGCTAAATAAAAGGTGGACTGTATTATTACGAATTTACTTGGCGCTTCGCTGAGCTGTCATATTGCATTTACTAATTTTGCCAATTATAACTTACAGAAATGAACAAATGCTAGGTTTGGTGATACGTTTATTTAATGATGGATAGATTAAGTTACTACAGATTTGGATATGTGATATGGAAGCATGTATCTAACGAGCATTTAGAGGTGGGAAAGGTTACATGTTTGTTTCTATCTACTAAGAGGAAGAGTGGAAGAGCAGAATAATCTTGACTATATGTCCCTTGCTGACTTAAGATTAGTGGTTTCGTCTTGATGGTCCGTTCCGTTCGCTTCCTTCCATCATCAGTCGTTAGTTAAGATAAAACTAGAATGATTCATCAAGAATCAAGAATAGTTTTAAAATCATGAATAATAGTAGAGAAATTAATAGTTTGAAGGTTATTCCAAAATCCAAACCTACCTTTCGTGTGGGGTATTGATGTTGCATAATTACATTTCTGGTGCAGCAGGAGCAGCCCATTGTCCACCCGCCGCACAGGCAGAGGAATCCATTGGCATGTCCTTAGGACAAGTTGGGCAGCCCTTGCAGTCTGCAGGGTGCATAGAATCGCAGCCTTCGGCTCCAGCACAAGCTCCACCCATCGCCATGTCAGCATCTTTCTTCTTGCTGCAGAAACAACCCATCTTTCTCAAATGTAGTGGTTGGCGGATGACCTTACTGTTCTGTAAAAGTTAATGAACAAAACAAATGAGACTGAGTGGAATGGGAAACGAATATTAAATATGAGATCCGGCATCGGGTCATTGAACTTGTAAAAACTGTGAAAATCAAGAACACGGTATCATTAATTAATTAATTAATTTGCGAATGAAGTCATCTGCTGGCACTGAGTTGGAAAGAATGAAAAACTATGGAAAACGCTACAACACACTGCGAAAATCAAGAGCAATTGCCATTAAATCGGAAATCCGAACTTCCGAAGCCGAGTCGAAAAGAGGGTGATCAAAAAAAAATACAATGACAGAGGAAAAGAATAATTTTCATATCAAATTGGGAGACGGAAAGTCATTCGGGTGCTTTTACCTTATCAATTGGAACGGTAAGACTGGTGACTGGTGAGAGAGTCTGAGTATCAAGATAAATGGATAACCGATAAGAGAAAACTGTAGGGAAGAGAGGAGCAGGATGCGGATGAGGTCTGACTTTGACAAAAATTATCTGCAACTGAATTGTGTCAGTTCATTATTTGGTTTTACCACCAGTGAACGCATGCGTTACCAAGGCAGCCACATTCTCTTTCAATGCTCCAACAACACGCCAACCACCCGCCAATACTTGGGACTAGAAAAATAAAATACAGCCAACAGATGAGAAGGATGAATATGACAACCTTTGACCTGCTTCCTATACATAAGAATGTGACTATGCAGAAATTTACTTACGAGTAGTAGTGCCTAACATCCACGAACCACCAGGTAGTTCACGGGAAGACGGAAAAAGACCAGATGGACTATTTTACTAATCCCATGGTGGCCATGGTCAAGGGGTAAAAGTTGAACATTGGAATAAGTCCCATCCATTGAACTAGATAACTAATATAACTATCTTCGATGGAACTGCAGCAGAATTAGATAATCTAAATATTTTCTTGTATTAGTTTTTGCTTGTGAAATAAAAAGAATAGTTAACCTTGTGTAGAATTTTTTTTTTAAATTATGAGTATCTAACGTTTTCATATTGAAATATGAGGGTTCATAGAGTATGAAGGGAAGGTGAAGGTGCAGTGTAGCAGTGTTTCTGTCAATGCATCAGACTCCAAAATCCGGATAAAGATCTCGCTCGGACGGTATATCATTTACAGCGATTTCATGAACATTGTTGAAGAAGTTCATGAACTTTATCTTTAACCCTGGGTCATGTCAATTTTATTTGGCTCACAGAATATAACTATAGTTTCAAAGACGTTATCACTTTATCAGATGAAAGGCATCCCTAATGTTTAATTACTGAAGCTGTCTTGTTTCAGAAGCATGAGCTGGCATGGGGAGAATTCCAATACAATTCAATTTCTGCTACTCTGCACCTTTTAAACGCTTCAAATTTTATGCATACTACTGAATGGTACAGAAATAATTTATTACGCTTTTAGGAAAATTGGTGAAAAGTTTGCATGTTGAACTTGAAATGATTAGATATCTAACTCCAAAAGGTAATTCTGTAAATAAAATGGATGGTGCTTTATCATTTCAATGCTTATCATGCATAGATCAGAAACATAAGATCATGTTGAAATAGTACCAAACGGAGCTCAAACAGGTCTCAGGGCTTTCCAGTTACATCTTATTGTTCATTAGTCCAGCCACAGAATAGTCATTTACTCTTTCCAGCGACAGAACCAGGGAGTTCTCTTCATATGACAATTTATTCCTCATTCCCTCCAACCGTATAAAACAGGCTTGCATCCTTGCATCCATTTTCTTTACCTATGCACGAGTTAAAATATTTTTGTTATTTACGGCGTATCAAATAGTTTGTGACACATTTTCAATGTGGGAATCAAAAATATGACAAGAACTATACTGTTAATGGAGCAATATTTTTAAGACCCTTCCAAAAACTAAATCCGAGGTAATTTAGGCTTATAAGTTTATAACTGAAAATCCGAAAGCCAGTTTTTTAGTCCTCATAAATACAGGAAATAATAAATGTCCTCACAAAATGTTCATTTCCAGCTGACATTTTAGAGCACTTAAGGGAAAATGCAATGTTTTCGTACAAATGGCAGTCAAAGACTTTCCGGACTTCCTTGGATATCCACTCCCACTTATCCTCAAACGAAGTCAGACTATGAAATTTAGGTTCCACTTCAGAAATCATTCGAACGACCTCCTCTTGGTCCTTTGATTCCTGGATAAGAGACTGGAACTCTTTCTTGTAGTCGTAATCCGCTGTTCTGACACCGTTCTATATATATAACATTTAATTACATAGAGAGTTTAATTATTAGCTTTAACGGTGATTGCAACAATTAAAATAGTTTGATCTTAACTACTTACAATAACTTCAATGCCGAGCATCGTAGCCTTAGCTAACGGCAGGAAGATACTGGTGGCATAGTGTAATTTGTGCATAATGGACATCAGCTGCTTTTGATAGATCGAATCTTCCAGATTTTTGGAGTGTGCGTCCTCCTTTACAGTGATCTTGGCAATTCGAGCAAACTCAAATACTTTCTGCAAGGTTTCTTTATGTTTTGTATTCTCTCTAACACATTCGTTGATACGCTTTTGGGAAGTGGTTATAAACTTCTGGAGCTGAGACAGAGAAAATGTTTTAGCTTATCGATGTCGGCAGTGTCGGCACTGCTATGAAAATACGAATGAAAATTTTACCGCTTCTATTATTCGCTTTGCATTTGCACCAAACTTGATGTCCGAGTCCCGAACCTTTAGAAACCGATTCAGGTAGAAATGCCCAATAGCCGCAGTATTTTTTTGTGCTTTCACTGTCTCGGACTCTAAAATCAGAGTGTCCACTTGCAACTTCAGACACTTAACTAATTCTTCAATAGACTTCAAGGGCTCGTCATTCAACATTTTGTTTTGCTATAAAAGATAAAGGTGTGGGATCATTCATCAACAAGTCGACTTAAACTCGTAATCGTTGGGATTATTCGCAAATTGTTTCATTCAACATCAAAACTCATATAGTCACATGACTCATAAATTGGAGTTAATTACCAGACGAATAAGTTGTCCACTTTGGGCATAAAATTGTTCCAGCTGCTCCAAGAATCCAACTAACCCCTTGATTTCTGATTCGGAAGACATCTTTGATCTCACCCTTTCTCTTTCTAGCTGCTACTTTTTCTGAAAACAAGATTAAGTTAACAAATTAACATATCCACATTTAGTTTGTAGTTTCCAAATATCTATAGACGAGTTATGTTGTTATTGTCTTCCTACTTCGAAAGGACTGATCATATCTACCCAATATCACCCCAAATAAAAATTTCTGAAATTTTCACGATTGATACCTACGGTTTCACGTTTGTCAACCGTTGCCCTTCGTCAAGCTGTCGGGAGCAGAGCAGGGGCTGCGCTGTAACTGCGAGTCGTCAAGACACACGCTTCAACTCTTGGGTTCCTATGGATGAATTATATATAAATTATAAATCGAACTCTGAACTCTGAGGTCAGACAACACAAAAACAACCGTCGGCAAAACTCCAAAAGAGTATAGAACAATCTGGAACATTTTTACTGCCTCCTCCCTCACAACATTCTAGCGCTAAACTTAATATGTGACGGGGGGAATTGAGAATGATTAACTTATGAGAAATACAATTGATTCCATTAATATGAATTTTATGCTTTGTAAATTGTAAGTATTTGTAAGTATTTGTAAGTATGACTTTACATAATTTTGAAGCAGATAAAAATTATAGTGAATCCTTCTTTACCAGAAGCTTTGTTATTAAATCGATATTAAATATAACTGACATTGCTTTTGGTGACCTTAAAGTTGGTATTAGGATGAAGGATGTTTTATGAATTGTGATATGCATTTATGAGTTTCTTCAATGCAGTTTAAAAAGTAGTTACAATTTAATATCATAGCCCATAGGAATCAATAATTATAATAAAGACAACGATCAGAGATTTGCCTTTTAAGATTTCGGAACATTATTATTATTATCGAGATAGAATAACAAAAATATTAATCGATAATTACTAATTAGACATTGACATTATACATGCTCTCATCTCCCAATTTTTGCACAACTCGAGATTCACGCGGAATGCTGGGCTTTTATAGAGTTATCAAATAATGCAATCTGTATATATGCCGTATCCACAGTTCAAAGCCAAGGGATTACTTAATCTTGGAAATTGGCATGTAGTTCATAAGGACAAGAAATGCCAACGAACAGACGACCGCTTTATACCCAAAATCATATTATAGATTATTTTATTTCTGTACCCTTTATGAATTTTCATTAAAAGAATTTGACTTATTCCTGTAAAATTTTGATGCATCCATTCCAACACCATTTATTGGGGGTTTATGTTACAGATATGCGATAAAATTACCGATGGGTTCAAACTTCAAACTGTCCAATATAAGGCTAATTATTAGAATTTTTATTGTACTACATTAACTACTACAAGCTATTGTACTGTTTTAATTGTATAAACTTTGCGCTCCACTATAATTCAGGTCTTCCACGGACTTGAATATCGAAGCCTCTCAAGATCAATGGGAGGAGGGCGTCCATGGTCCATGCAGCCATAGTCCCAGTAGGTGACTGAATGCAACAATATATATAGATAAGTAATAGGCGGGTTTAAATGATTCGGGTATTCCCTTTGAAGCTATTGAAAATTGTTCGGGCTGCCCGAACGATTATCAGATGTAGATGAAGGACCGGGTAGAGAGATCCGTGATGAAAGTAAACGGGTAGTAATGACGTAGAAGGACTGTACATAAACTCCACCATTCACTCCAAATAAAAAGCGCAGAATTGGGTTCTTCAAGATTTTTAATTCGCTATTGCCTCCGGCCTCGATTATGCATTGACGTTTCATGATCGTTGTTTTAAATATATACTCTCGATAACTTTAACGAACGTGAACTATAATCGAGGCATATAAACCTTAATTATTCTATTGGATCGGTGCAAACCATAGTTCAGAATTAGATACTAGAATATGCAAACATGGCTAAAGTCATGTCATGCCAAGACCCACTTTAAGCCCCGCCGGTCTCTCGTTAGCCGTTAGTTGTTTATCAAAATTGAACTTCTTTTTTAAAATTCCCCAGACCTGCAAAAACGGATATTTTGTATCGACCAACAATTTGTCAAAAATGTAAACGATCCAATGCACGCTAGATCCCAAAAAATCAATCTATAAAATTCGAAATTTATGAACCTTGGTTGATAGGTTTTGAATGATTCGGTTATCCCCGGAGAATGCCCGGGTAGATCGGTACTGAATCTTCTGCCTCTAATGTCTTGCTCGTTTGACAGATGGGAAAAGTGAATGTCAACCTTAACCCCTTCTCATTCATTTCCTTTGGCTCGATCTCCTCTCGTCAGTGCTGGTGACTCATAGTTCGGTACGTGTCTCTCAATACATACTCAGCAACACCTCCCGAGATCCAACATATCATTTTACACCATTTCCCTCTCCAACCATTCGTTGAGCTATTAGCAAAAAGAGGGATTAATTAACCCATATTTCATCGTCTATTTACATACTCCCCTTTCTTTGCAATAACAATCTCGCTCTCTCGAGTAATCCCAACCAACTCGACTATATAAATAAAACATATCATCATCTTCATTACAACTTGTTTCCAAGTCCCCAAAGGCTTTTGACATACCAACACTGCCGTCAACTTCTTTCCTTCTCATTCTAACAGAAAGGTACTTTACTTTGAGCGTTTGAAAACGTCACAAATCATTAAATCACTTTTTGTAACTTGTTTTTATTTATTTAAATTAATCAAAGCATTATGTTACCGATCAAGATTTCATCTGTCAAATACTTGGTTGAGTTAATTAGTTTTAAATTTAAATTGGTAATTCTTTAGGGGGATAACTTGACACTTGTTATTTGATTCATTGATTCAAATAAGAATCTTGAGGAAATGGAGAGAGCTTTTTTTTATCGGGAGATAGGATAGGAACTGTCAAAAAAAACCCGACCTTGGTATAATATTGATCCGCGTCGATATGTGAAAACTGCCTACACACTTCTTGTGCTTAAAAAGAGTTATATTCAGTGTGAAGATAGATATAGGAGATTAGATAAGGGGCTTTTGTATGAGCTTTGGGTGGTAATGATAATAATAGTTAATTAACGATAATTTAAATTATTCACGTGATGATTTTGTTCCATTATTTGAATACGGGTTTTGCATACGCCTTTCATGTGAAGAATATAATTGTCAGCTTACTCATTTTGATACTATTATTATTATTTACTAATTCATTATTATCGTTAGCCATATAGTGGGGGTGGGTGGTCCAAATTTTTAGATATTTTTGAGTTCTCAAGAAACATCGAGGTTTTACTGTTTTTTGAAGGGTATGCAGATTTCAATTAATTTTGAATGCAAAAAAAAAATTATTTGCTACAATTTGAATTTTTTTTTAAACGACCGACAACCCTCTAATATCATTTGAAGACTTATATTTTAACTATAAATTTTCTAATTTTAAATTCTAAAGGTCAAAACTTGAAGTACGGTTCTTGTTTTGACAAATGTATGCATTTTTATATCATTCTCCCCCTAACAATTGGACAAAGGTTTTTCAGATTTTTCTGTGCACTGTGGGTCAAAAAAATATAAATAATCTAATTATAAATATCAATAACCAATATTAGTGAACTTTGAGGTATTAGCTTTCATGAGTTGTAAATTGTAATGAATCGTTTTAACTGTGACGGTTAATGAACTGCGAACGCCTATGATTCATATTACGTGTACTGATTTCAGAATCAGCAATCAATCGGTTAGGGTTGTCTGGAAGCTCTAGAAGTTGCTGTGATATTTCAAATCGGTCTCCCTCAAACGAGTTCAAGTGAGAGGAACTACAGAAACGAAAGATGCGTGCAAGGAAAATCATTCTCAAAAAATATTTCGACGGCAAAGCAAACCTCGCTAATTTCGAATTGATCGAGGAGGACATTTCCGAGACACTTCAAGATCGAGGTAAGCAATCGTTTGAAATCTTTACATTTATTCGTTTATAAATGGCAAATATATAATAAGACAAGCAAAATTTAGAAATCGTTATTAACATTATTTTTAGAAGTAGGCCTCTAAATAAATTAATGTCATTTGGGCCAAGAGTCGAAATGATGATGAACTCTCCTATCTCTCAATCTGAGTCTGACAATAAAAGCACGCGTATAGTCTTACCCCATTCACTATGAAGGATTCCGATGTAAACTACAAGGTTAAGTAAAACAAAACCATACCATACCAGAGGTCAATAATATCCCTTCAAGCCCCTAAGTGTATCTAAATTGAGCTATTATGCTAAAACGGGGATTTACTATCAAAGGACACGACAGACACTGATTGAATGTCAGCAGGAGATTTATGGAAGTAGCTCAAAGCCCCGCTCTTAAAACGCTTACGATATGGACGTCCCCTTGTAGAATATTCATGAGAAAGTGTGTAACTCAATTGTAATGTATATTGTGTCATCATCGTGTCAATGCCATGGCAGGAGAGATGACGTAAAATAATATATCCATGAATAAATGAGTATTCAGAATATGGGTAAAATGACATCATTTCGTGAAGAGGAAAGTGATTCAATTTTTTCCACAACTTCTCGAGAAAGAGCGGAGTCCATGGCTGTATCAATTATTTTCGTCATTATATGGAAGAAGTGGGTCTTAGTATTCCATGCTTTGTTTATACGATTACAGAGATTCTGCTGAAGGCGATATGTCACAGCGTGGATCCATATATGCGGGTCTTCGGGTCCCGAATGAACGTCGGGGACACTATGGTGGGATCTCAGGTGGCTGAGTAAGTCCTTAGAGTAGATCACCTCCAACTTTCTTTACTTTGTTCACAAAAGGCCGTGTTCCTAAAAGTCCTCTTTTGAATAAATACATCTGTGTCCCTAAAGTCTATTTGATCCACCAACACTCTCTCTCGCTTTTCTATAATGTCGGAGCCAGAGATCTCACTAGGGAATATGGGGATTTGTCTGTGGGATTAAATTGAACTTCCCCATACATACATCCCGGCCTAGGGAATCTATATAGAACATGAAATACGTGGATCTTATTCGAACATGTAGCTTTTCTATAGTCTTTCTGCCTCCGACCTTAGAAAGGTCTATATCAGTCCCTCCCTACCCAACAGGTTGTATTCCAAACGAGATTTTTTTCTTCTCTCTCTCTAATTTCCCTTTTCTATTTATGACGTAGAGTTATCAAGAGTCGGCATCCTGGCTTTCCCGAAGGGAAAAAGGTCCTAGCGTATGTGGGATGGCGAGGTATGATATGATCAGTTCTATGGCTTTATACCTTGATGAACTTTGTCCTTTGAAAAAAAAGTTCAATCTAAACTGAGAAAATCGGGGGTTTTTGATGGGATAGATTTCACCATTTGTAACCCGGAGACACTGAAGGGAATGTTCAAGGGGGTTTGGCCCCTTCCTGATCTCCAAGGACTTCCTGACTCTTATGCATTGGGTGTGTGTGGATTAACAGGGTTCGTTTCTAATATTGATTTAGAAGTAAAATGAGTGCTGTGAATATAAGCACGATAATGATAGATATCGGAGTGGCTTTATGATATGGCGTCTCATAGGTTGACAGCGTACTTCGGGCTACTAAAGATATGTCAACCGAAATCAGGGGAGACGGTTGTGGTAAGCACGGCAGCTGGGGCAACAGGTAGCGTCGTTGGTCAAATCGCCAAAATCAAAGGTATTTTTTCCTTTTCTAATCTCATTTATTTTCAATCTTTGTCTACTGAAGCGTTTCATTCAAACTTTAATAACTCCTGGCAATTACGGGGAGGAAAGGTTTTACGGGAAATGTGTTTAAGAATCACGATCAATAAAAAGTTTTGAAGAAATACTGATATTATTAAGATTCTAGGGATTTAAGGAATTTGATCATGTTTCAAATCGATAAAGGAATAAGTTTTTGTTTATCTTTCGTGGAAACTTCCGACTATTTGATTACTGACGACTGGGAATAAAAACTTTGTCAAGGCATTGAATTCTACATAGTTCCTTTTGTTTCACCAAGTGCTAAGAAATTCTTTTATTTATTTTTGTGACACATAGAACGAAAGGGATTTCTAACATTTATTGATTTATGATTGTTGAATTTATTTCTGTAGGATGCAAGGTGTTGGGATTTGCAGGGTCGGAAGAAAAGGTCAAGTGGGTAACGGAAGACCTCAAATTCGATTTTGCATTCAACTACAAAGAAGTCCACCTGGATTCCATTCTCAAGAAATATGCAGTTGAAGGGGTCAACTGCTATTTTGACAATGTACTTTCATTATATTTATTCTAATTCAAATTTATCAATATTATTGAAGGCTTAATTACATTACCATTACCACACTCCAACAAATTTTTTTTCATGTTAAGGTCGGAGGGGACGTTGCATATTGGGTTCTGAAAAATATGAATGAATTCGGCCGAGTCGCTCTCTGTGGTGCTATCGGCTCATACAGTGACGATTCAAAAGCTACAAAAGGTTATAGTTCATAAGTGGAAAACATAAAATTTAAAATTATGTTACACACATTTTTTGCATTAAAAAATAAGTAATTGAAAATGTAATTTTTGTCGATGGTTTTTTCAGTTCTCTTCGACTATTCAAGCTTGACCTACAAACAAATAAAAATGGAAGGATTTTTGGTAAACCGATGGTTCAACGATTGGGGTGGTGCTCTCAAGGAATTGGTCGGATGGGTTAAAGAGGTGAACTAAGAAGCGGATAAGTTAGCTTTAATTGCTTTGTTAAAATATAAATTGACTGTGTTGTTTTTGTTTTTGTGCCCAGGGGAAAATAATAGCACGAGAAACGGTTGTAGAAGGATTCGAAAACATGCCCCAAGCTTTCCTAGACATGTTCGAAGGGAATAATATTGGGAAGGTGATAGTGACTGCTTAATAAGGCGGAGAGTGTGGTAATGTCGCTCTTCCATCATCATCATCATCGTGAGTCAGGGTGTGATTAGTGTGATAGTTGATGACTATTAATTGCAATTAGAAGTAATAATATTGACTTAGGAGTTTAGAAATGAAAAGGTGTAAGTAAAAGCAGTGTGTATTATTCTATGTCTAAAATATATACGCAACAATGAGCCATTTTCCCACCAACCAAACATTCCTTTTCCACTGTTTAGTAATTCCAAAGAGAAAGTATTATGTGAAACCAGAAGAGAGGCTAGGTACTTGTATCGAAAACTGTAGACCAGTAAGACAATCTTGACACTTGGAAGACTGCTTGTAAATCAACAATGAGAACTAAATATTGCCGTCTGACAATGAGATTAAGAGTATAAGAGAAATATGAACCTATCAACTATTAGACTCTATTTATCGTCTGACTATTTATCCTTACTAATTAATATATGTCTGTGTCGTCGGCTTCAAATTAGTGGAATAAATCAATATCAAACATGCTTAACTCTTTCTTTTATTTTATCTATAATTATTATCAGCATTTAAATTAAATTAAATTAAATATCATAAAGGTTCGATTTACTGCATCATCCAATCAATCCATAGTTAATTGAAGAGCGTTTTTAAATTACAATTTCATGGTATCTAATCTCCATGCTCATCATCTCCCCCTTACTAAATGACATAAATGCTATCTTTAATTACCTTTATAAATCAGAGGTAAAACTGCATTCAGCGTTCATATCGGAAGGTAAACGGAAAGCTCTAATAAAATACGGTTACATTACGGTTACGGGAGTTGTTTAAAATTAAATTTTTAATCAACTTTTTCTATATAATTCGTATGAAAAAACCGTTTAAACGTTCTAGAAATAATGTATTTCTAAATTATTTATTTAAGTGCATTTTTTATTATAAATTTACCTGCATTTTCAATTATACATTTACATGCATTTTCGTAATTGAATAGCGATTTAGATATTTATTTTAAAATACATATATATTGTGATATTTTCTGTAAACTTTTAATGATGAAAAAAGGATTATACTTGGCACAATAAATATAAATAGTTTATGACTTTAAAAGAAATATTGGTACAGAAATCCCCAGACTTCCATACACAAATATCCCAGAGTGTATAATTATAAATTAGCAAATAAGACTGATAAGTAGATAAATATAATTTTAGCTTATTGTAAGATAAATAAGTATGGCAATTAATGGCTGATGGGAAATAGTAGTCTGTCCATCATTCATTTCATAAGCTTGATATGATTGCATTAAGACCTTGAATGCTTTATCCGGACCGTCATAGTCTCTTTATATTAAGTATACTATTATACCGGCTGTTTCTGCCACTCCAGAGCACAAAACTATTCTGTACCTTGGACCGGGTGCACTGTACAATTTCTCAAACTTTTGTAGTTGGTAGTTAAAAATCACATTCCAAGTGTCAAAGCTCAAAATAAATTAGTTGGTCACCCTCCGTTTTGAATAGCTCAACTTAAACTCTAATAAGCTAAACGATGAGTCGTGCAGTAGCATCCTTAGCTCGCAAGTTTGTCTTGGGCCAGAAATTACAAGGGGCCCCTAAAATCTCAGATTTCAAAATCGTTGAGGAAAAACTTGCGCCTCTAAAAAGTGGAGGTACGTTTTATAAAATTTTCATTTTTTATTCAAACTATTTATACAGAATTTCAGCAAAGGGAAAAAATAAAAAAATACTTCAATTTCCATCGTCTTTCAGAAATCCTTTGCCAGGCCGAATGGCTAACGGTAGACCCTTATATGCGAGCTTATGCCAATTTTCTGAAACCAGGTGACCCCATGCCAGGGGGGCAAGTAGCAAGGTAGTATATTCCTCTTATTAATTCATTAGGCTGATAGAATTAAATGTCAAGGAGAAATCAATATTTTGATTCCAACAGGATTCTTAAAAGTGAAAGTCCTGAATTTCCCGAAGGAAGTCAAATTGTTGGGAATTTCGGATGGAGAGGTACTTAAGATTAAATTATTAACTATCTATAGCTTAAATTATAGCAACTTAATAAAGTTTCGAATCATCAGTTGATTGGATAATTTCTTAAATTCAGATTTCACAGTATACCAAGTTCCTCCAGCAGAGTTGAGAACATACGACACAATGTACAAAATGCCAGACTTGAAAAATCTTCCTGATTCTTATGCTTTGGGATCTTGTGGAATGCCTGGGTGATTATTACAACTAGTTGTGACTAACGTTTACATTTTAAGGTTTTAAAGTTTTTAATTTTTCCCCCTGCAGGGTAACAGCCTATTTTGGCCTTCATAAGATTTGTGAGCCGAAAGAAGGGAATACTATCGTCGTGTCTTCAGCTGCTGGGGCTGTGGGTAGTTTGGTAGGACAGTTTGGAAAAATTGCAGGTTAGATTGTTTTAATTTAAAAAAAATTGAAACAGAGAATTTTTTAAAATTGCTTGTAATTTTATTTTATTTCTAGGGTGTAATGTGATAGGATTTGCAGGTAGCGAGGAGAAACTCAAGTGGCTCAAGGATGATTTGGGTTTTGATCATGTTTTCAACTACAAAACAGTCAATGTTCACAAAACGCTTCGAGAATTTGCTCCTAAAGGGGTCGACTGCTATTTTGACAATGTACGGTAAAATACACAGTTTAAATGTGCTTTAATTCCTATCGAATGTTTTACTGATAGTCTGATTTAAAATTTTATAAATGGCAGGTAGGAGGTGAATTTGCTTACTATGTGATGAAGAACATGAAAATGTTTGGGCGAATCGCTGTCTGTGGAGCTATAACTACTTACAATAATGATCAAACTAAACTTCCTTCAGGTAGTTCGAATTATCAACCGATTTAATATTTATGTGTAAACCGATTATTTAATGATTCCTGGTGGCATTTTCTTCTAGTACCCCTCGACTATTTTTCGTTGATTTATAAGCAAATTCGAATGGAAGGGTTCATGGTTCTTCGATGGAACAAGGAATGGTTCGATGGAATTCATCAAATACGAGATTGGATTATTGAGGTAAATTTTACACAAACTTCTAATCACAATGTGAACTTTCTCACATCCTTGTTTTTTTAGGGAAAATTGAAAGTTCAAGAAACTCGGGTGGATGGTTTTGAAAATATGCCAAAGGCTTTAATTGAGCTCTTGGAAGGTAAAAATATAGGGAAAATGATTATCAAAGCTTAAACAAAAAATTGTTACATAGGAAAGTCAACAAATATTATTTTGACAATAAAATCATGATGAAAATATATTATGTATTCAAGCTTGCAGTACTCTGACAAGATTCAGGAAGGTCAACTTCGACCTCATTATTAGCTGAACTGAGATCCTATGGATTTTTTCGACAGATAGGTCTTCTTTGGCTTTCCAATTACAGTTTTAAAGGGTCGGATATAATCAATTTCTGAATCGTGCCGTTTTATAGGAATGTTCAGGAAATCTTGACTTAAATATTTATCTCTGCAAATTTTATATTCGTAATTAGCTTAATTGCATGGATCGCTGTGAAACGCGTTTTAATCACACCCAGATCACTTACGAGATTAGTATCGGCTGTTCTTCTGATTGTGTTTTCTCGTTTAAGCCAGTATTCAGTTCTTCGTCTGTAACTTAAAAAAGTCCACTAACTTACATATTCTGCATTGAAATAAGAAAAAATATTAAGTTTATACTTTCGATAGGCAAAATATCCGATGCTAAAAAATCTCGATCTTTAGACACACTTGATTCTACTTGGGAATGTATATCAAGTGGAGGTAGAGGTAATATATCAATATCTGCAATTTCTGGCGATCCAAATGGAACAGGCCATTCAATCTCAGTGTCAGAAGAGCATTCTGCTTTTATGTTCACTTCAAGAAACGGTAAGCACAGCTTCTTCTTCTTCTGGTCCAACACCTCTAAAATACACAATAACATTTATTTTGAAGGACATTAAATATGAGAACATAAATATAGACGATAGACTACAACAAACCACAGTAACCACTTACTTTTATAAATAGCTTGTCTAACAGTAAAACTCGTCCCAGTGTCTGCTTGACCATTTTCACGGTCACAGTAATTGGTTTCCTTCCCTAAATTTTCGAACGATGTCGAAACCTTTGTCTCGACAACATTTCGTAGAGTTTCTAATTTCTTTTCGACTTCCATTAAACTACGATACACTTTTAAAGCCTCTTCCACTGTCTCGGAACAGGGCTCACAAAATTGTATCCATTCTTGAGGATTTCCTTGATGCATTAGCCAAAACTCCAGTACTCCTTTATCTTCACAAATTAAAGAGTAGTTTAGAAAATGTTTGAGAAAAAATATCACAGACAGTTGCTTCTCAAGGGTTGGCGTTGCAATCCGTTGGTGGAGTTCGTTGCAAATCACGCATCGAGTCATAACAGGTACATCTTTTTTTTCTCTTTTGTTTTTGATATAACAATGATCATGGTCAACGTTCTCCAGATTTTCGGACGTCGATAGTTGGCGACGTGGATTGCCTTGTTTATAAAAAATAGAATACCATTATCTCATGTATCATGAAATGGTCAACGATCATCGAATTTGGTACTCTCGGACGCATGCATAGACTAACTTAAAATAGCAACTATCAAACTAATCAAAAATCAAAACATTATAATTATTTTGTAACGGTATTGAAATATCAGAAATTGTATTTACGTATTTGTCATGCATACCGTTTGGTGGAACTTTGGCAGTAGGACTTCGACTGGTGATAAATTTTGAGCTTAAAAATTTGTCACAGGACATAGTACTGTTGGTACCATCTGACCATCTGATCCATTTGTTTCCATAATCCACAACTGCAGTTTTTTCCATCCCTTCCAAAACATAAAATAGATTCAAATAAATAATTCAGTTTCATCGAGGATAGAGTTCCTCTTGTAATTTTTGTAGCTTATAGCATCGTCATATATCGCAATCGGAAATAGTATTCATTTGTTCATTCGATAATTCTACTAGCATTATTGAAATGAGACTAAACGTTTTTACTTGTTTTGAAAATGCAATTTATTAAATGCAAGTTATTAGTTTTTAAAATTCAATCGGAAAAATATATTATTTATTACCATACGGCAATGACGGATGTGTTTCATGAAAGGCCTCCCGATGTGCTTGTGGAATTTGTTTGAAGGGTATTTGGTCTCCTAAATGCAAAGTTGGAGATCCCCAAGGGAGTGTATATATTTTTTTAGTGTATCGCAAGAAACATTTATCATCAAAGTGGCGTGAACATATTTTAGTTTCGGTTGTCGGATTCCATGTTGCATTCCCCAATACTTTCCTGATCAATTCAACCCAAATGTCTCGCTGCCTTTTATAACTTGTATGACGAGGTGGAAAGCTAAATTTTAAAAATAAATTTGTAAATGTTTTTCGCACATGTCCGAAGAAATTGTATTCCTCAAACTTGTATAGAACAGTATGTGCCAATACCAGAGCCATGAAAGATTTGACACAAGCTTCCTATCCTCTGCAGAACAAGCTGGAACGATGCATGTGCAATGCCACCAATTTTTCTCGGAATAAGGCTCATTGGCATTAATATAACCGGAGATCATTGTAGCAGGAATTGAAACTTCTGAGAAAATAGTTATTTGCATTAAATTCATCATACGATGAAGGGAGATTTTCAAATTCTTACCACAGGGTAAATTTTCCGCGATCGACGCACTCATTTCTGAGTCATAAACAGGGCTAATAGGACCATGGGTAGGAGAAAATCTCAGTGGATCTCTCGGAAGCTCTGAAAAATTAAAGTAGCAGTAGCAATAAAAACTACTCAAAAACTGTATACACTAAAATGTATGCATATAATGTCAAAGCTACCGTTTTTATCCTCTGCATCAAGGAATAAGGTGGGGACAGCTACAGGGCCAATACCGAACCCAACTCCTACGTCTCCCCGTATTACAAAATCCGTTGACTTAAAATGTCTGGAACATATTTTGCTTCCACTTGAAGGAACCCAGTGTTCGTCTTCTTTTAACCTACGAATAACGTCAATCCATTTCTGCTTCTGCTTGTGAAGCAATTTCATTCGAGGAAATCTAATAACAAAGGTTATTAAGTTCGGTCTAATATTTATGGGCCTATATTTAGTTGTCTGTACCTGTGCCAACTCAAGTTATACGTTTCTTGCCTTAAAAGTTTAGTACAGGCCGGTACACAACAACTATGATATGCGGATTTACCTAACCGAGGAGAAAATTAATAGTTTATTAATATATATCTTTCATACTTTAAAGGGAGATTTTCAAATTCTTACGATTCTTACCACACGGTAGATTTTCCGCGGTTGAATCTGTAATGTCTGAGTCATAAACAGGGCTAATAGGACCAAGGGTAGCAGAAAAAAGTGAATCGCTCGGAAGCGCTGAAATATGATAGAGTTATAAACCTTCACCCGACTCCGATTGCTTAGCATCTTATTATACTTCAATTCAAATCAGACTTAGCATATAACCTTTAAAAACCATAACCTACTGCCTTACCGAAATTGTTTTAATGATTATATGCATAAAAACCCGAAAGGGTTGTTTCAGAGACGAATATTTTTCATATCTGAAATCTGACTTCTTATATACATGATACTTAAAGCTCATATGCTACCACAATATCAAATTGTATGCTTCTTATCCTATGTTATAAAATTCCTATGGGGTATAGCAAGCTTCCACGGGTACCCTGCTGTACCGAATTACCGAATTGGCTCATGAATCTTCGAAATTGATCTTTCTATTGACTTTCGGACAAATTAAAAGAGATTTGTCGTTTAATCGGACACTGACATGACTATAATCTCTAGAGTCGGGCTAAAAACTACTGAAATACTTTAAACGCTAAAATGTATGCATATAATGTCAAAGCTACCTTTTTTTTCGTTTGCCTCAAGAAATAAGGATGGGACAGATGCGGGCCCAATACCTAACCCAGCTGCTACGCATCCCCGTACTACAAAATCCTCTGGCTTAAAATGTCTGGAACATATTTTGCTTGCAATTGAAGAAACCCAGTTTTCGTCTTCTTTTAACCTACGAATAACGTCTGTCCATTTCTGCTTCTGCTTGTGAAACAATTTCAGTTGAGGAAATCTAGTAACAAATGTTTCATTAAGTTTTGTTCATTAACATTTAAGGGCTTAAATTTGATTTTTTTTGTACCCGTGCCAGCTCAAGTTATCCATCTGTTGCCTTAATTCTTTAGTACAGCTGGGTACACAACATATGTGCTTTGACCGCCTTGAGGTGGCCATTGTAAATTCGCAACCTATTTGAAGAGAAAATTAATTCCAATCAGTTAATTATCAAATCCATTAATTTATAAATCGCAGTTTTAATTTTAAAATTAATTTTAAAGTTTCACCATTTATAGAATAATTAATGATGCATAGATTAAAATTTTTGAGTAAATCGGAGTAACGCTAGAGAATTAGAATTTAAACTCAATGAGTGCTCCACGGTATATTTACGTTTAGGGAGACATTAAACGCAGGCGCAGTAAGGTAGCAAACTAACCGGTCGAGCGGTCCTTATTAGGTTTAGGTAGTGGGGGGCATTTATACACACGGTTAAGACGGTTAGGGAGATAACTGTGTAAAATAATGATACTCGGATAATGGATGGAATGATTGATTCATTTATAACAACATAAAATAGTTTAAGCATATTTTTTAAATGCTCCAAAAATACCTTCACTGAACTCTATTAATGAGTGACCCGATTTGACCTCTCCAACAATTCGGATAATCACTTTATTTTATATTTCAAAATATTCAAAACAATAAAGTTACCTCAGTTTCCAAATGTTCAGACCAACACCCCTTTGGTTTCACAATTTTTTTTTCTAATTACAGTAATCCTGACCTTCATACGTGCATAATATAATGAACTCTTAACTGGTACTGTTTACACCTTTACACGAGTTAAGGGTTACAGTATTTTTTAGTAATTTACCCTATATTGTGTGTAGGGTGAAAAATGTTGAAAGTAAATTGGCTGACTGCTAGCAGCATCTTAAAAGTGTGGTGGAACTACATAGAGATTCTAGTACCACCATGGCCACTAAAGTCAGTGCTTTCCTAACACTGAATGAACTGGATCCGAGGGTTTCTTAGTCCCTATACTAAATCTAATAATTATTAAAATTCTTTAAAATTAAAATCAACTGTTAAATTTCTCACCTCTTCCATAATTACCGAACGAAGCCGTCATATACGCTTTGTCAACCCTGAAAAATGCATGAAAAACAAGTTCAGCTTTACAGACTTATGAATGAATGTGAATGTGCTTCATAAAGACATCACATATTGCATAATACAGGTTGTCTCAGGCCATTGTCCGGGTGTTTAAAATTCAATAACTGGAAAACGGCTCGGGCGATTTTTATGAAAAAAAGTTT
>JAQFYM010001693.1:0-30311 GCA_034694785.1 Agrenia bidenticulata | reverse complement strand
CAGTCATACACACATAAAACGCACTAACATGCATACATACATATATACATACATAATAAAACTATTATACACTCGTACATACATACATACATACAAAAACACATACATACATACATACATGCATGCATGTATACATAGAGTAATTTTGCAACCATACATGCATCTATACACGTAACCATATATTCATACATTTATACACACATAAATATTTGTTGGATTTTTGTCATTCATGCACAAAGTGTTGTTGCTATTTGTCAAACACGTTTTTATAGCAAAGTTAATTTTATTCTCTCGTGCGTCAAGAAAAAAAGAATGTGGGATGTATCATATATATTTACATTTTTAAATAAAATTTCGATATATGGAAGAACTTAAAGACCAATTTGTGTGTACCTTACGTTTTAAAAATACTATTTAAACCTACAATTTTTTCGTATATGATATTAAAAAAATTTTTTAATGCAAATTTTTTTCTGTAATTTAAAACTATTACATAGCAAGAAAAAATAATAGTAAAATTTAAAAGTTTGTTTTTATCTAAGCCAAAGTCAAGAAATCATACTATCATTTAGAAAAAAGTAAATTTTTTGCAATTAATAAATTAATAATTAATTTTTATAGTTTTTAGATGAGCGAATAGATTCATGCTTTAAATGTACAAATTGCAATTAAATACATGATATATATATCGTTAGCCTTCTAAGCCCTAATGCTTTAGTATAAAAATTATCTGTATTTATATATCAGCTAGTGTATTAGTTGGTTCACATAAGTAGTTACACGATGTGGGTACTTTCTTTGTAATTTGCAAAAATATAATTTTACAGCGCACTGCACCGCACTTTGCCAAGTGCGGGTGCGCATATTTATGTTATAGTGCAGTGCGCACTTGCGCACCAGCACCGTTTTTATATTTGATCTTAAAAAAACAACTTTTTCTGTATTTATCGCAAAGTGATACATACCAAAATTACCGAAATACAAAAAACACATATCTTGTAAAATGTTACAATATGAAAATCAGTAGTGGTAGAACGAAAGTATTTCCCGTAGAAAATAAATTAAGAAGACAATTAAAGAAAATTATGTATCTAAACATAAAAATAAATGAATGTTTTACAATTCTTACATACCCTTTCTGTGATCTTTGAATTTTCACGAGAGTTACAGCTTAGGCCTTGATTCAGTGCACTTTGGTAAAAAGGTTTTTTATGACTTTTATTAAGTCAATCACAAACTTTGCAATTGCAAATGAGCATATTCAAGGCTTTTATATCTAAAAATACCCTAACTTAAGAAGCAATTGTTTGTTGCAGCGAGGAAAAAGGGGGCAGCAGGCAGGATAGCATGTCCCCTTCTAGAAAAAAAAGTGTTAGCTTGAATTTAAGGCGGTTTTTGTTTGAGCAGATATTTTTTTGATAAATAAATAAAAAAAAAAATTATAACTGAAAATTTATAAAAAAAAAGCAATTAAGATTTTTGACGATTTATATCGCGTTTTATTCTGTCATATCTGTAAAAAAAACTCAGACTAGACCTGGTCAAAAACAAAATCCTGGCTACGCCACTGTACAGCTTTTAAAGATGCCAATATGCTTTGCATGGCACCGGATTGCGCACTGGTGCGTTGCAGGTGCGCTTTAGGTGCGCTGTTGTAAAAAATGCGGTGCGTTCGGTGCGTCGCTCTTATTTCTGCTATACTAACATTTCCGTTGGAATCCGTAACCGCCGCAGGCGCGTTTACGCATGACTACGGGCAGCGTCGTCAAATCGGTGTTAGCGTTAGTTCGCTCAAAAACAAAACATCAGCGCTTCGTATTTTTTTACGTCTTGCGCCATAGGGTCGATCACAACATGACCTTTCTGAACGACAGAGCTGTGATAATATACTGCAGAAGAATTTTCGTCAGATCAATCTACTGAGTATACTATTTCTACATATCATGTCTACATTTTGTTTCTGTGCTAGATACTCTTTATCATCTTTTACGTGTTTTTTTATGTTTACAAAACATTGACGCTTGCTCTACGGCAATCAATTGCGCTGTATCTTTTGTTCAACTCTTTAATATATTTTTTTGAGTGTTAAAGTAGTTTTCAGAACCTAATTATCTTAGTGGTTTATCTATAGTACGGCCACAAGCGTAATCAGGGGGGGTAATAGGGGGTATGTACCTTGACCCTTTGTAGAAAAAAATATTGCTTTTTTTTAAGTGGGGGCTTTTTTGTACTGAGATTTTCTTTTTTTTATAAATCCAAATATAATAATTTAATTATATTTTTTTTTAAAAAAAAGGTATGATCGTGACATCCATAGAATCATTTATCATAAACATTTCAACAAAAATCTATCTACCCCTGTTCAGAAAATCCTGGGTTCGACACTGGCTACAGCCTATCGCCCTGTAGTACATGTCATTAAAGTTTTTCTCTATATTGTAAAATACAAGTCTTTTTAACTATACCTTTGTATTTAAATTTGTGAAAAGTGCATTTGACACAATGCGCACGCCGTTTTCATAGTAATAAAACGTTATTGTAATTTACTTATGCAAACTGCTGTTTTACACTAATCTGTTTGTTACTTATCCACAAATACAGCGTCAGAGACATTCAGCATAATTATAAACTGTATCGTCCTGTAAACTATACCTAGAAAGTCTATATTTTATTCGCAACTTAGACCAAATTTGTCTTGCTCAAAATTTTTTTACAAAATAGTCAGCAAATAATAATCACGCGTGTTCAAATATTTTCGGAGCGTCCATAGCAACATTTTTATCTGTGTTTTTAGGTTAATTTATGCTACAGCTCTTTTTGTAGTAGTTTCACATTTACTATCATATTTATCATGGTATTATTTTTTTTTACTCTTGCTTGTTTTATATCCCTGAGAATGCGTTTCTTTGGCATATAAACATCTTAAGCATTTTTGTATGTAAATTTATGGTAATTTTAACTCAATAGTCCTTGCTTGCTGAACATAGTAGATGGTATATAAAGAGACCAATGTCAAATATTTTTTTTATATGAGTAAACGCTTTCATGTTGTACATGATATACGTTTCATCTGCATTTTTACGAAGAAAATAGTGCTTAATTCTGTTTGTGCTAAAGCATCTACAACAAATTAATACGCTTGCAGGTTCTTGATGTTATCCACAGTTTTTGTTCTATAGCATTTCTAATAGTAGGGGCGTGGGTAGAAATATATTTAGTTTGTATTTTGTCTAAGACAAACCAGTAAAGGGTTTAATACCGAGCCATTTATTTACATGTAAAATGTTTTTTTTGTGCTAGAAAACTTCTATATATTTAAACAATCCGCAATTATGTTTTTTTTGTATAAGTTTTGTAGATTATTACTCTTTCTTAATTAAATGTGCCTGGGAATGCTTGTCTAGCTTACAAACAAGCAATCAAGGGCGCAATTATTCCTTCGTTGGGTTTTGAGTAACTCTTTAAGCCACATTCAGACTTCTTGAAATATAAACATCATTTTTTTCCTTACAAAAAAGACTCAATTTCGGCTGCGCCTTCATCACTTATACACTATAATATAGTACTGGGATGTGCAATATATAGACTTATTTCTTTCTGTGCAGTTTTTTGTCAAATGCCGTTTTCTGTTTTCTTCGTCATATGAACTTTACTTTCTATTTGCGTGAATTGTATTTTGGAGTTTGCATCTGTGTTTTTTTTTATAAACTTTTGACATCATTTTTTATAAAGTAGTAGTTGTTAGATCTTTTTATTAATAGTTGCAGGGCATTTATTGCACTGTTTAATGTACTATTTCTAAGAATTCTTGTGTGTTGACATAATCATTATTTAGGCAGGTAATCGTCGGTGCACAAATTACCTTATTAGGCTTAGTATCTCATATAACATTACTTTCTATTAGATTCTTCTAGATTCTTTCTTATATCATTTATGACGTATCATGTTCTTTCTTGGTTGAACAAATGACACAAACACATCAAAGTATTTGCTACATTAGAATTACAAAACAAAGCACTAAAACGCTTTTCATGTTTCTTACAAAATATCGCTATTATTTTTGTATTCCCGTGGCATAGAGTTTAATTGCACTTACAGCTATTACTGTTGATAATAGTTTTTTCACATTTTAGTTTACGCTTTTTCCTTTAAAAGCTTGTCTCGCAGGTCAAAGGGCACAAGACATGTTGTTTTCTTTCACGCAGTTACAAACTTTTTTCTATTAAGAAAAGGTAAATTGTCAAAAACTACTAAACTTGTCGTTATAACAGACAATAAAACAGCGTGGATTGTTATTTGGCTGCTGCAGCGGTTTAACAGAGACGTTGTTAACAGACATTTCTTACTTTATTATGTCTGTAATCTCTAGCTAATTTACAAACACAGAAAGCATTATCTGATTACAGTACAAAGTCTTAAGGCGAGTCTATTATAAATAATTTGTACCAGTAGTTTATAGCAACGTCTCAAAAACCCTTTACCTTATTTTGTTGTACAAAATGCTGTCTTTTTATACAGATACTGTCTATGTGTATCTTTTTTACAACATTAAGAATATCCGTGCAAAGTTCTACTCATAGTTTTGAGGCTTTAGAAAGTGTTATTATGCTCATAACTTGACTAACAATATCGGCTAAAAAATTTAAACTGTACATTTGCGTTTGGATTTAGAAAAGAAGGTGCAATGCACTAGAACTAAAACGAAGAGTACAAAGCCTTAATATTTTCTGTTGATGCCATGGCATAAGAACGAATCTCATGGACAGCTTGAGTAGGGTGGCAACTTACATTGCCGAAGGCAATAAAGGGCCGAATCCACTGACGCAGACGAGAGGTTCGTTGATCTGCACAGCCGATCAAAATGCCCGCGTCAGGCGCCGATTTAGATACGTCCGTTTACCATATATGGAAATATGATCTGGAACTATCTTATCTGATATTTACTTAGATAAATATTATAATTTTTTCCAGATAAGATAAGAAGCTATAAAAAGCTACAGAAATTAAATACACAGTATCAATTTCATATGTCATTTCCTTCTGGTCGCAAGCAAAATCCCTGTAAAAGGTGTGATAATACGACCTTATAAAAATCTTAAGTAGTTTCATATGTTAGAAACAACTTGAAAGGTCACCTGATATATGTAAGTCCTCTTTTTCTTCATTGGTAAAAAATGTCATTGTTTAGTATACGAGAATTGCGAGTCATGTTTTAACATTAAAAACAAGCTTTGTATTATGTATGAATGTCGGGTTAAAGATTGTCATGTTTTTTTACAGATAAACAGCCAGAAACAAAATGTGCTTTATAGCTGGTTCTTTTGTAAAGAAAGCTGTTGTCATTTGTTGTGTACCGTTCTTTTTTGGAAACGTTTTGGAGTGATTTTTATTCAAAGTTCTCTTTCATTGAGACTTTCTTTAAAAATAGTTTCGTCGACGTAGTGTGGCTATATTCTAGTAATTTAAGCTTAATGACAGTATCATTTGACATATATGCATGAACTGATTTATTAGTTGACTAGGTTGTTTTTTGAAAAGCTTGCTATCCGTGTAAGCATCAAGTTCCACTTTTCATCTGTGTTTTATTACGTTATTTGTGTTTTATCGAATCCAAAGACTCGCCACTTTGTTTTGTGTTGTAGATGCAGTACAAAAGTTTGTAATCCAAAAAGCATTTTGCCTTACTTTTTTTATCTTGGCTCTTATGAATTTTATTATAAAATTATTTTCTTTACGAAAAATAAAAAAGTCCATATAACCTGAATTAGAACTTACTTTTGATTGGTCAAACCAAACTAGCATTATCTTGGTTGCCTTGTTTTCTGCGTACATTGTTTTATTGTAGTTTTAGAGTAAGGCAAACTTTTTAGATAGCTTTTCCTTTCCTTTTCTGTAGCTAAAGTGCTTGAGCAGCGACTAGACTTATGCTTTGATTTATGAAAAGCCATTGTATGGGTTTTTTTTGTTTCATATTTTTTTATAAAAAAATTTAACTTTATAAAATATCTGTGATAATGTATTTGCATGTCTATCTTTTGGTATAAATAATAAAAACTGGATATTGGAGATAATTTTTACTTATCATACATTGTTGTGTTTTTTTAATCCTAATACGCCGCAGGTACTTACACGTCTGCATCCCTTTACTAGCGTTGATTCGCGTTCTGACTCTGTTGTGCTCCTAGCAAAGAGACGGCCCACTTTTATACATACGTCTCTGCGCTTTGTGGACAATCCTTAATATAGATTACTAAAAAATAAAAACAATGCTTGACTATTTTGCCTTTCGTAGTTTTAGATAAATAGTACTTATTTATCATGATATTTACATGGAATAAACTTTACAATATAAAACCAATAAGTGCAAATTTTTGTAGCGGTAATTAATACCCATTTAAATAACCACTGTGACAAATTAAAACTGTTACCTACATGTAAAATTAGTAGGAAATTCTGCATTTTAGGGGTGTTTTTTTGTTTTAGGAGTTGTACTATTTAGTTAAAACTCGATAAACTATTTCGTGTTGTTGGATACTTAGACATAGTATCCAGAAATTGATCCTTTTTATTATGATAATGTAATGCATGAGAGGTGTGTTTTAGATGGTCACCTTTGTGATTTGTTGTCCCGTAAGCCAACAATTCGCAAAGGACTCGCATTTTCCAGATCAACGGGGTGGTTGATGATTGGTTAATATTAAGAAAAAACATTCCATAAATAGAATATTCTATCTTGATAAAATAGGTAAGACATTGGTTACAAAATAGGAGTAATTTCTATATAAAAAATAAAAAGTAAAAAAAAGAGTACCATTTTTAATGTCTTCTTTTTACAATAAACTGCTACTCTGGGCAAGCGCGCTACATCCAAAACGTATTATAAAAAAAATGTACATAAATTTTGCAATTACCCTTTCTGCCGCTAAACAGTTTCGAACAGCTACTATAATAAATCTTAAACTAGCATAAGGCATTTTATATACTGTATACAATGATTTACTACTGCAACACTTACCCTTGTATAATACTTTGCACCAAAAGGCAAAAAGTCTGTATAAAGACTACAAAGTAAATTGCATATAAAAAACTAAGATAATAGTTTGGTAATGTATGGCGATAATACATTGGGTATTTTTGGCACCGCTGTGCCTTTCTTGCTCTAGACTAATAAAAGCAAAAGCAAAGTATCGGTGTTAAGCCAGGTTTTTTGCGTACTTGGTCGTGGCACAATGCTAGTGGAATACATGGTACTACAATACTGGAATCGCATGATGAATGCAAATGATTTCCGCGTGTAGACAGTTAGCAAAAAAGCAAATTAATCCTTATATGTCATGGGTGCATCTTTTATATGTTTTAAAATTGCGTGAGTATGTAAAGATTTTTTGTTTCATTCTGTATGTTGCAAAATTCGTAAAGTTATCCAGCGGTAAGATATCAAATATTAAAACGTAAAAACTGTACAAAAACATTATAATTTTTATGAGATTATAAAACACACCTTTTATTGTATTCAGTTTTCATCCTGCAGTAAGGCAGTTATGTTGACCATATAATACCTACGTCCGACATTCTATATGCGTTTATTTTTTTTAAAAAGTTGGTTGTATGACAACGGCTTTTGCATTTGTTCTATATGCATTTAATGATGTATGACATAAAAAATAACCATGCATATTTTGCTTGTTGTTCTAGCTTCTTAACTCTTTATTCAACGCAAATTTGCAGCATTTATAAACATGTTAGTCAAATTAAAGGCAAAATCACGTGTTTTTTTCATTCACAATTTATTTTACAATATAAAGATGCATAAAACATGTTACTAGCCGTTTTTTTTATGCTTGTAATTATGAAACTGTACATTAGGTAGAAAAAAATCTAAAAATTTTTGTGTTGCTTATTTTATATTATCCGAGGCCGTTTGATAAAAGTTCTTTTTTTTATCGACTTATATATCATTCCACATTCTGTTTTATGAGTTTTATAAATAACTTGTTTTTGTATGTATCAAAACTTGTAGGTGATTTTAAAAGCGTAATAACATGAAACTTTGTATAAAAAAAATGCTCGATCGTTTATTATGAAAAGTTATCTGGTAAAAAAAGAAACTTCTTTTTCTATTGCAACATATTGTTTTGTACAGACGGAAAGTAACAATGGCAGCAGTGTTTTCCATAAAGAACTTTTTTAATTTGTTATTTTGGCCCGCGTATTTTTTTTCTTCATTTTTGTTTGTTGTTGTTCCGGTGGTATATAATTGCTTTTTAAATACTGCTAAATGCGTGTCATGCGACTTATCAGTGGCAGAGTTGGCAGTGTACCGTACCGCAAATTTTTTTGCGTACCGAACCGTTACCATACCAAGTGTTTTTTATATGATGTGTACCGTACGAGGTACGGTACGGTACGGTACTGGTACTGTTTTGATTCGTTGGATTTTAAGCGTAAAAATACAGACAATCGGTTTATACGACACATTTTTTAATACATAAACAATTTTTCATTTTTTAATAATATAGCCTTTTATGTGTAAATTTGTATTAATGCTACTATATAAAAGAAACCAAATATTTTTTGTTGGCGCAGAGTAAAAAAACGTTGTTTGTCATTTTAAAGTAATTTTTTTGTCCTTTAGATCTATTTTTTTGTTCAGTAAATATACCAGATTATAGAAATCTTGTCACGAGGTGTACATATACAAAACAACAGGTGTATTAATTTTTTTTAACGTTTAAATCTTTTTTTGCCATAGACAAAATGACGAAAAAGTTGCATTTTGCTAGTTTTATCTGCTTCAGGCAGATTACAGTAAATGAAAGGGCTTTTAAATATTATTAAGATATTTATGCCAAAAAATGATAGGTTTAACATGCAGAATACATCTTATTTTACTGTAAACCAAAAAAAACAATGCATATTTTACATATTAAAAATATGTATTTACCATATGTATATAGACAGCAACTTGAGTTTAACGTATTTTTTATGCAATGCAATTACATATTTGTTGTCTTTATGCATGCTTGCCGGCTCTTAAAAGAGATTTGGTATACTAGTTTGTAAAGTAATACTTACTTTGAACTTGTTAATATTTAACCCTTTTTGCGAATGTTTATTTACTCTGTACAAAAAACTATTTAATTATACAATATATATTTTAGGTATTTATATAAAGGGCTTTTTTTGTTTTTTTACAACACAAAACCTCTTTTATGCGTAAAAAATAATACGGATACGTTCTAATTTTAAAATTAATTGTTTATGTAAATATTTTACAACAAAAAAAATACTTTTTTATTATCTAATAAATTTAATTAAAAAAATCGGTACCTGGTAAACTACTGGTAACGCGTACCAAAATGCCATTTTATATTTTTTTCGTACCGTACCGGTACTTGTACTAAGCTAATAAGGGACCGGTACGGTAACCTGTACCAGCTGCACCGCGGTACACACTGCCAACTCTGGTACATTGACTTGTCCTAAATTTAACAGTAGACATAAATTACAAAAATATAAAATTTTTACATTACCCTGGTATCTGAGTTATTGCCTAACATTAGAAAAAAGACGATTTAGTAGTTATTTTGTAAATATTATCTACATATCAAATCAATTTTTTTCGTTTATTATCATATTTGTGTAAATACAGTTTGATTATGATTAAAAGCCAAACACATCTTTAAACTATGACTTTAGTAGAATTCTAAGTTTACTTAATAAGTTGTTGTAAAAATATATTCTATCGGTTCATTTTTTATATATACCAAATTACAAAACTTTTATAGTCTCACTGTATAAATTTATTACATAAATTATTTTTAAGTTTAAATACTGTGTTTTTATACATTCACATTTTAAGATTTAGTTAAAAGTAAGTAAAATATACAGTTTTAGGTCTCTAATCGTTAGACATTATTTTTAATGCAAAAGGTTCAGAATCGCTCCGATGACTACCCTTTTATATTATCGGTGCATATGATATTGTCTTTTGCATATTTTCATTTGTATATTTTGCTTTTGCAGATAGGGAGACCGTATTTATAACAAAAAACTCAAATTGTTTTTTTTTAAATTATAGAACCAAGTAGTTAAACACAAAAAATCTATTCTATTATACGTGTATAAAAAAAAAACATAATAAAGACACTCTATAGCTTTATAACCTTTTTTTTTATAGATCAGGCTAAGATTTGTACAATGTCTATAAGTTTATAGCTGTTTTTTTGATGCGGATAAAATGCTTTGGAATGTCATAAAAAATACTATATGAAATGTGATAAGTATAGTAAACAAATTTTAAGCAGGAATATGTCTTAAAATACCATTTGAACGTGCAAGATTATGCATACGCTCTATTTATAACATAAAAGTGTTAGTTTTCTGCTTTCAATAGTATGATTTTCACATTTAAAGATATCCAGATACTTGCTTGTAAAATTTTACATGAATTTGGCTACACCAAAAATTCAAAAAAACCAAAAAAGTGCCAAGAGATTTTAATTATTTCTGTAACTCAGAGTTTTAAAAGTGTAAAAAAAATTATTAACAAGTTACAATGCCTTTTTATATTAAATCAGGGGTACCAAATCCGTCTTGGTTAACTTCAATAATAACCATATAATAGCTGGCCATTATGGGCAAATATTTATTTACCTTTTTTTACCATTTTTTACATTTTTTCGTATTTAACTTTTAATAAGGGGGTGTGAATTATTTTAAGAAAATATGAAATACAAGATATTATCTTGTAACTTGAAAAAAAATTTCATGGTGGTATTATACACATAATATCAAAATAACATTATTTATTTGTGCCAATTTATGGATTTCATCAAAAAAATCAAATTCCTTTATTTTATTCGAAGAGCAAAAGCTTGCTTAGCTCAGAAAGTTTATTTAACAAAATACAAAATTAAACTATCATATTTTTGTTTTATATAATCATTATTAAGTATAACGTTTTTTTGATCTACCCTAAGTAATCACGCCCCCGTTCTTTCTACGAACGTCGAAATATAACGGTACGAGTAAAATGTAATTTAGTAAATATTTTACGGTTTATCATAAGGGTATACATTTTATATCTTATATGGCGTAAAAAAAATGTTTGAACGTTTAAACAAGAAAAGATAGTATATTTACATTTGTAAATGCAAAGTCATAGTTTAATATTATTGTAGTTGTATTCTAATACTTTTTGCACTTTATCTAAGTATACCAAACAATTATATATTGAATTTCGTAATAGTTCGTACCTGATTTAACTTTTGACTCTGTTGGTTGATGAGGGAGCTAATAAATTTGCGTTATCGCTAAATATTAGTACCTATATTGTAATCTGTCTACTCCAAAACTCTACGAAGAACAAACAACAACTTTGTAGTCGCAAAAATGCAAATATATGGCTATATTCTCCTAATTACAAGGGCAACCTATAATGGCAAAAAACTGCCTTTATAGTAGATTTTATCATAAAATGACAAAAAAAGCAATTTTGTAAAAATTTAGCTAGATGTTTAAATATGTGCAGATTTTTCCAGTTATATAATTTTTCTAATATTTAAGCGCCACACAGTTAATAAATCTTTTGTTTTAAACGTTTAATGCATTTGAAGGGCTTCTAATGTGAACTGTACATTTATATATTCAAGACTAAAAATACACTAGATTACAAAACAAAAACCGTTATATATGTGAAACATATCTTTTGCAACCGATATTTATTTTCTAAAATAAATAACTTTTTACTGAAAAGCGTAACTATCTATGAGCAATGTCCAAAAAAACGACATAAAAAAAGCAATAAGGCTTTTTGTGATTTGAATACCAGTTGTACAAATTTAGTAGTACATAAGAATAAAAAGAAGATAAAAAGACCATTTGTACAGAAAAATATTAAAAACGTTAAAATGACAAAAAGGAAAATGCAGTGGACAAATGCCATAAATTGCGATACGGTGCCTTTTTGTACTTCGCATTTTTACCAAATTATGCATAACAAATTTTGTAAAACTAAGGTAACCCAAGACATAATTAAATGTTGATATGATTCCTACAATGATTTAAATTACATAATATTGGTTTTAATATTTTTTGGTGCATATTTTTCCAATAAAATTTCTCATACGATTTCCATAATGACCATTTTGAGCAGGATTTTTAAAAACGGCCTTTTACTGTTGTAACATATAGAGTATCCCTGGTTTTGAGCATCAGAAGTTATGTTTATTTAGATTGCTGTAATAATTGATTTGTTAAAAAGCGATTATTACACTAGGAAATTACATGAAAATACCTAATGATATGTATTAATGTGTTATATTAAACACAAAAGGTTATATCTAGGCAGTCTTTTTGGCATATTGCACAGTTTTATGTCGATTAAACTTTTATTTATATGTATAAAAAAAATTCCATTGCTATTAAATTGGATAAAAATGAGTAGGACAAAGTTTTTCTAAATTTTTCGGAGTAAGCAAAAAAAACGACTTTGAGCAAAAAATTACAGTAGCAATGAAATAAACAATAACCGCTTGCTTTCTTTATAGAAAAATAAACCCCAAAGGTACCATGTAAAGTGTGATCGTATTATCAACAAGGTTTGCATCCGTTTATAATTTGACAACCTGTGTTTATACAAACTTGATATTTCTAAATTTGAAGACACAAAAGCAACTTTTGTACCTTGTAATTTATCCATAAACATTTTTAAAAAAAAAATATTCTTTCTGACATTTTAAGTATATATCGCCTGGTTTAGTACTGATCGCAGAGTGACAAGCATGCTGGCAGAAAAAACGTTTTTAATAACACTATATGATAAAAACCAACCAGGTAAACCAATTTGTAAGATCGAACAGTGTAAAACAGTATCACCATGCATACAACATAGTCTGTTATTATGCAAATATTTCGATGAGGATACTTAAATAGTTCGCTTTAAAAGTAATATAATTTTAAAACCAACACAGTAGATAACTGGTTGCTAGGAAACATAAACTTTCGACAAATATCTATTTTTTTATGTCTAAAGGTTAGAAAAAAATTACTTAATACAATATTTTTTTTACTTTAGAAATATATTAAGAGACAGAGTAAAAATGTGTCTACAACGTATAGGAACTAATAAAGAAAAATAAAATTATGTATAATACCCCTTATGTAATCTACGCTAAGGCAAATTCCAAAAAAATATATCGACATATAATTTCATTACAATAGATTTACGCGAACCATTTTTTTAAAAATATATTTCTGTACAAAAAAGTTATTATATTACAATATTTCATAATTTCAAATAAGTATAAAAAAATACGTAACTAACAGTTCATTTGCTTTTATCAGCTAGAAAAATATACCCCGTTGGCCTTTTTCTCATTTATTATTTATATAATTTGCGGTGAATACTGACCGATATAGTGTTACAAAACCTGTTTTTTTTTCTTTTAGGTTTTGATTTGCAATTAAAATTTAAATGAACACTTAAAAAAATAAAATATTGCTAAAGCCAGTCAGATATGCATTTTGCACCCAGAGATAAACTGGAATAGATTAAATAATATTTTATTAATATTTAAAACATACTTTGAAATAGCTGCCTGGCTTAAATGACAAAAATTTAGTAAAAACATGCAAAGGTCTTTTTTAAATCATTGCTGAGTTTGCCTACTGCAATAGGGCAGTAAATATTTTATTGGGAAAGTAGAACAATGATAGAAAAACAAAAAAAAGCTTTTTTTTACAAAAAAAGACTTTAAAATGAATCTTGTCCTGTTAAATAGGTTTTGGAAAAAGATGCGGACCCGGTTTAAGATGGCTACGGAGAAATGCAAAACATACAGCAAAAATACTTTGTATTGGTTGCTAGGCAGTTGCAAAGACTGCAGGACTTGATCAAGCATTTTTTTTTTATAATGTACTATCTCTTAAATGCTCATACGTTTTTGCTTCTGGTTTTGTTAAAATATATATGCAAACAACCTACCTACAGATATACCAGTTTGGATACAGAAGATTATAACCTTTCATCCTATGAACTGCAAAGTAGGGATCGAGGTTCTTACTATACGGTAAGGTAATATACGGTTTTAAAGTGTACCTTCAGAATATAAATTTTTACATTACAGTGTTAGTGTTTTACATAAAAAAAGATCGCATTTGATTTTATTGGATTTTTATATTGCTTAAAATCACTGCAAAATATGATCGCTATGACGCATTTAACATCTATAAATATTTTAAGTGTAAACTTATACAATCTTACGTGTAAACCTTATGTGCATGAATAATATGAAGCTATATTGCTACAATTGAATAATTATTTGCTAAAAAAACTCAATTTTTCTAATATAATTGTATATGTACAACGCGAAAAATAATAGTGCAGTAGTGTCTGACAGACACGGAAAATTATATTCTGTATATAAAAAATTGTGTTTTGCGTATTTATAATGTTGATTTATGTTTTTCTGCAATATTTTATTTCTCACACATAATCTTTACAAAAAACACCTATTTGCATTTTCAAGTAAAACTTAAGACGCATTGTTATACAAATATCAGAGTTACTTATATGGTATTATGATTGTAGTTTTTTTTTGTTCAATTGGGTTATGAACAGGCCTCTTTATTTACGGAAAATGGCAACAAATTTTTCGTATTTCCCGTTAATAAAAAAAATTTACTAGTGTTTTTTTACAGGAAAGTAGTGAAAAAATATTTCTGAGATTTTTTATTTACGTTTTTCTATATGTCGGGTGTATAGAAAAACGAATCACTTACATTCTATTTTTACAGATAAAACGGTTTCCAATAAAAATAGACCAAATACAGCTCTTATACAATATTGTGTAAATATAAATATGAATTATATCGACTTCATAATTTTTCTGGCCTTGACTGCATAAAAAAATTTTAGAAAATCTGCAGAAGAAATATAATGCAACAGGAAAACTTTAAAAAAAAATGAGAAAAAATTTTATCCAAATCTTGGCAAGTTTTTTTAAAAAGCAAAACACGAAACGGAAAATTTATATATATTTTTTTTATAACAAAAAGCTTGAAAAAGGCATCATAATTTTTTTCATGGTGAATATCTTAAATTCAACCTTTTTTCTGACTCCAAAACTACTTTGCAAAAAAAAAAAAAAAACGATTAAACAGCAGATGATAAATGCCCTTTTGTCGATTGCGATCTGAATGATTACCTTTTTTTTACATAATATTGGGGCAATTTGTATTTTTTATGAAGCTTAGGTCTAAAAAAAAGCTTTTTGAACCTATGCTTAAAAAAGTGGAATTTCTCTGTTAACCCGTTGTAATTTATTATTGGAAAACGGTCAAAAAATTATTATTTAAAACTAGTGGCAAACCGATGTTTAACAATTTATTTTTTATTTTTTGATTTTTGGGCTGATAAAAAGCGTTTTCCGTAAAACCCGTAAATAAGGGGGTAAAATATTGCTAATCTGGTCCGTATTTTACTTTTTACGATAATCCCGTAAATAATGAGACCTTGTTATAAACCATCATTTTTATAAATATATAAATATTTTAAAGAATGAAATCATATAAAGTCTAAAAAAAATCCTTTACACTAATAACTATCTACACAATAATAGGTATATGTACCGGTAAGCCAAAGTACGCCTTGTTTATTTGGTATACTGCAAAACCCTACTTCAACGCTATTTGTTTTTTTATAACTAGGGTTTGTTACTATACCGTATAGTTAGAAACCAAGTTACACAATTTACACTCCACCGTATAGTTTAGAGTAAGTGTATATAGAAAATACGTTTTTTTTCTATACGTACTTTCTTGAAATATTTTTTTTATTAAAAAGTAAAATTCTTAAAATCCATTTTATGAAAAATATTATTTAACAATTTACAATCATTAAACGTATTTTTTATAGATAAAAGAAAAAACAGTAGTTTTTGTTATTGCAAGTAAAATTAAACTGTAAAGATTTATTGTAAATGAAAATCTATACCAAAATCGAAATAAAGCGGAAATCAAACTTTTTAATACACTTTTGAACTTTTTTTACAACGTATAAATGACATTCTAAAAGCATGGCAAACAGGATTTGTTTATAACTGTAACTAGAAGACTTGCATTAAACAACTAAATTTTTAATAGTATGCAACTAGTGCTATATAAATTTGAAAAAAAAGATTAAAAAAATAATTATTTTTAATGAAGTTTATGTTTTAGCAAAAAGCACATCCAATTTATATAAAAATACATTGTTTTGTGTACAACATGCGTTTTCGTTGCAGCCAATCTAAAAATACATATAAGTAAATATTCTCTGAGATTCTTTTGTTTGTTGTGTACATTTATACAACCAAAAACGATTCATATGAAAAAAATTTTACGCACCTATACAAATTATATATTTTATACGCCGTCCGTATAGGAACAACCTTTCTATCTCTTTTTAACCATATACCTTAGAGTGACCTTGTTGTACAGCCAAAGTGCACATTTTTGTGCCTGAAAAAGCGAATGTTTTTCGTTTTTTGTTTGGTTCAGATTAATTTTCTAAAAGATATATTGAAAAGTATGACTATCTTTTTTTTAATAGTATATATCTTTTACAGCAAACAAATCTCAACGATTGATCATCATGTAACTTATTTTCTACCGGGATAGAGTATAACCAATATTTATTGTGATATTTAGATAATAAAGTAAATTATCTATGTCGAAAAAAACTATTTTACTGTATGTTTATAAATTTTTTGTTTGTGTTTGAATAGTACCGTAAAGTGCCGATAATAAGGTGAATTTGTTTGCAAATTTAGTTTCATATTAAAGGGTAAACATTTCTGTCATTTCAAATTTTGTGTGATTTTTACCTTATTATCGGCACTTTACGGTATATACTTGCCCGTTTACATATAACTTTCTAGTTTCCTGCTATAATCGGCTAATCAAAGAAAGAAACTTTAGTACATACTTTATGGTTAGGTACTAGTTACTTTTATAACTTTTTGCTTTGTTTTATATTTATATGTATTTACTAGTTAAGTTCTAGCATTAAGACGGTATAAAATATACAACTAGAATTGATATGCAAAAATAAATGGTCTTTACAGTTTCAGGTAGAGTTTTAAATGGTATTTATACTTGTCAGCGACTAAATTTCTATTATTTTTTATGCATATGTAGATAGCTTTTATACATATTGTAATGCTTTAATAATGTATATACACGTCGTCAACATATAAATAATTTTGGTTTTTTGTATTCTATGAATCCATACACGTCATATACTAAGTTGTATTTAAACATTGTCACATTGAATTTTGTTCATAATAAATTGTATAAATAAAACCCAAGTAAAATATTTACATAAAAAACATTGCTTAACATATTTTCTAAGACTTAATATTTGTAAATTTATTTGACGTGTGCGTTTGCAAACAACAACTGTATTTTTTTGTTTATACACGTTTTTTACGCTGGCTACGACCAACAGAACACATTTAAATTACATTTTACATTGACATTGCTGTCATGTAATGACTAATTATAACTTAAATTACGTACAAAAAAAGATAGGCATATAAATCAAGGATTTTTTTGTATAAAAGTGTTTTCTACATAAATAATTTGCCTACTACCCAATTTACGTTTAATAAAAAAGGTATATATAAATACAATAAAAAAAAAACCGTTATCATTTAAAAGTTACTAAACGATGTTATCAGCATAGTCATTGGCTTATAGTACAGTAATATTTGTGTCCATTTTTTTGATTTTCAGACTCATAGTTTCGTGTAAAATATAGGACCAGAATTTTTTCAAAAACTTATATTCGTGTGCTTTTTAGAAACGTGAAAAAGATTTTCTTTAGATCAAGACCAATTTAAATATTTTTTTTTCTGTAAAAAAAATTATAAATCAGTTTTTTTACATTCTTATACTAAAAAAAATGATTCGTGTGTAAACAGAGATTAAAAACTGTGTAATTTATAAATAAAACAAACGAATACAATTTTTAGCGTAACTTTTGGATCATCAAAACTTATATTTTGCCTTAATAAAATTGTTTTGCATTTGAAAATTTGAAAATTGGATTTTTTAAGGAATCCTAGCCAACAAATGTATCAATTAATCGCACTGCATTAGAAAAAAACACTAAATCCATATATAATTTTACATTATATATTTCTTACTTATTCTTTTTTTAGCCAGATATATAACTGCAAGAAGACTTTTGTATTTGTTTTTGAAAAGGCATGAATATAGTCGCCTACAGTGAAGGTGTTTATTATCCATAGACTCATTATTTATCTTTAGTAATTCAAAGAAAGACCAGCTCCAAATTTTAATAGTGTCTGTCTAACTGACCGATTATAAATCCCATTTTAGGGCATACACCCCTTACATTGTTTCTGTATTTATAGTCATTCTTTAAACAATTAACAAAATAAATTATCCGTGGATAAATATTTACAGCCTTACCTTTTTTCGTAAGACGTGAATAGAAGAAATAGTAAAAAGAACTTTTAATTTTTTAGTACACATGGATTTATTATTACTGTACTTCTTTAAAGTCTTTAGTCTTGTGTATTAATATATTTTTGTTACGGATGGATAAATAATTTAGATTATGATTATATGAGCACTTTTTATAAGAGCGCTGGAGAACCACGGATTTCTTTACAACTAAAAACTCCGAAAAAAAAATTATAAATTTTACGTTTTTCGCCTAGTAGTAGACAGAATACGGAAAATACAACGTAAAGTAAATATTATCTCTGTAATGCATTGATTTATTACTTTCATCAAGGGTGGGACCGGAAAAATTCCAACTCGGGTTTTTAAGTCAATTTACCCGACCCGGGTCAAACCGTGACCCGGAGTACAACACCCGGGTCAGACTCAAAAATTTACACTGCTATAAAAAAAATTACACGCAAAAAAGCAACATAAGAACAAATGCATCTGCAGTTGCAGTTATGTCTGCGCATATCTCACAAAAAAAATTTTAATCACTAAAAAAACCTTTTTAGGTTGATTTGTTATGTAAAATATACTTTGATGCGTTTTAATTGGTTCTTAATCTAGTGTTGCCCGTAAACATAGCTTTAACTAACCATACGGGTCTAAAAGTTACTAACTTTGCATTTTTTTTCATGATCACCGCTTGCTCCACATTTCGAAAATAGATAGAAAATACAAAAAACATACGATGTTTTTTTTGTCGCTTCTTTTAATTTTAACCCTACAGAAGCTTATATTGTTGTGATTTGTTGTTGTTAATTTATATTTATTTCTATTCGGTGTTAGATAAATCCGTTAAAATTAATTACAGTTCGGTTTTCTTATAGTTGCATGCATCAGCAACACGTAATTTATTACAAGTTATACTTAAACAATATAATATATAACATATTTACTATATTTACTATATTTTTTTTCACAAGTACATTTGTTATATCAGCTCGTCGCTATTATAGTTTAATCGTTCATTACGCCTCTAGATTTCATTGTTATTGTTTTAGTTTGTTTTTTTGTATTTGGGTTTGAAGGTTATAAACAATCTATCAGTAATAGACTAGATTTTATCTGCAATAGCTGGTCGCCGTTCCGTAGATAAAAAAAATTCTGTCTCAGATATTCATATAATATTATACAGAAGATGTGCAAAACAAACATAAAAAAGAGTTTTTTTGTGGTTTTAAGACAAAAATTAGAATAAAACATCAGGAATTTTAATGAGACACAAAGCACAGTAACAAAACATAGTTATCGGGGATTTTTATAAAACTAAGTTATATAATTTTTCGTGACAAGATACAGAAAAAAACCAATCATATTAGTATTTAGCTAAAATCTAAGTTTTTTTTGCTTTTATTTTACTGCGGATAAATATTTATTGAACAAACAAATTAAAAAAGAGTAAAAATCGACTAAATTTTATAGCGAAAGACGAACTATCTAAAAAGCTAGTTTGTTATATTTTTGTCTGTTTTTTGTAACCGCATAAAGTGTCAGTAACCGTATACGGATACCTTAACAATTAATGCGGTCAGTAATTAGGTCATTGCACGAAGTACGGTTACAGACATACATAAAGTACATTGAATACAATATAACTATGCTTTTAAGCGTCAAAGTGTATAGATAAATAATTTTATGTTACAAGTGGCATTAATAAGCGACTTTAAGACGCATTCAAACACAGAAAAGATGTGTGAAAAACATTATACAAAAAGTTTTATGTACATGATACGCTTATACACAAAAACAACTGAATCTTATATAAAACTGTACTTTTACATTATCCTTAAAAACGTTTCAACGAATAGAAATGCTATACAAGTAATAAATATATGTTCTATTGCAATTCTAAAAAAGTTTTTACATATTTTCAATATTTTTCGATATTTATTGTGCAGGAACTGACATATATTAATACAGATACTACTTCTGTTTAAAAATGACGGAACGATATTACAAACAATTAAACCAAAAAAACGCTGAATCGACCCGGATCGACCCGAAACCAGGACCCCTTGACCCGGAACCCAAAAAAAGTATAAAATTGGAGGCCGGGTTCCCCCCCCCCCCTTGACTATCATAATTATTTTTTTTACTGTACAAGTTTGTGATTATAAGACTTTATTATTGTTTGGATAGTCAATTTTATCTTACCAAATTAAATATGTATGATTTCCTGCCTATAGGATATAAGTTTTATTTTTACAATTATCAGATCCACTTATAAGGAACATTCATTTTTTTTATAGAATTAAAAGCCCCTAAACAAGCAATTTTTTATATTAATTTACTTAAAAAAGGTAAATAAAGAATTTATTTGATTTGGGTTTTGCCTTTCTAAATAAAAAAATATGTTTTTTAGTAATATTGAACGCATAAATTTTAATCGCTTGAAAAAGAATTTTTTTTTAAAAAAAAGCTTTTACATTTTACTTGGAAAAACACGGATTTTTTTTGATTATTTGGAATCTAAAAACTAATGCAGTTACAATCTAGGCGTGAACATGTTTTATTTAAAAAGCTTTGTAAAAAATAAAACCTATATGTATATTTTTAAACTGATTTTTACATAGATGATTGCAAATGGATAAAAAAATCAACTGAAAAAATCTGTGTATAATAATAAAAAGAACTGCTTAATTTTAAAAAAAGAGTTTTGTGTTTTTTACAGGTAAATATAACCTATTATTCTTTTTTATTTTATATCCACATTAATGGCTGTCAACTTATCGCTTAAAATCGAAGATAATATGACGACTGTAAAAAATCACTCAAGAAAAAATTATTATAGGTATCAATTCTTAAAATAAAACAAAAAACGGTATTTTTTAGCAATTTAAAAGAGTGCGTATTGCAATATTTTTACTATAGAAAAAATGTACAAAAAAATATTATTTTTGGCATTACCAGATATTAAAGTATGTTGTAAGTTTTTTTTTTAATGTATATAAATTTCCGAATTATGCATTTTCTAGAAAAAAATCGGTTGTCTAGCGACTGTAAAAAAATTTGGGCACTAAAGAAACGTGTATTTTTTTCTATCAACATAAAAAAGAATGACCGGTGATTCTGTTGCAGACAGCAAAATTTACGCAGAATAAAAACAACAGATGAAGTTTGCGATCATTTTGGTAAATACGGCAAATATACTTTTGTAAGTTATTGTTTTTTTATTTAAACTGTGTGTTATATTTTTAGCTTAAAAGTGTGCTTTGAAAAATTTTATTTTTTTTTTTACAAATTCAAATTTTTACAAGTAAAAGTCTTATTATTAATAAAAAAAAAAAAAAGCATGCGATATACTATTGGGATTCCTGAAAGTCAGTATTACATATCAAGATAACAAGTTTAACCACTAGCAAAAAAAAGTCCAAAACTGCATGCAAATTTTCCTATTAGCAAAAAAAACATACTTTCCTGTACCGTAAAAAGTTTTTCTACATCAGGTACAAAATATGGGTATAAAAAATTTAAATTGCGCACGTAATAACTTGCAGCTGCAGCACAATGGTTTGAATGCATCCTGCTTTTAGCTGTAAATTGTACTGATCATGGCAAACTTTGTACATATTGAAAGGAATAACAGTTTAAGTAAATTTAAGCACGTTTTTTGTACAAACTTACGTAAGTTTACGTTTTAAAGCTAAACATAGAACAAGATTATGCTGTACTAAAGATTTTAAATGCGATAAAAAAAATTTGTCGAGAAAAATATAAATAGATGCAAAATACCATGGAGTAATTTTTATGCAGTAATAAACTAAAAAATCATTGACATAAATATACAGTTTTATGTAAACGCAATCCTTATTGCAGAAAGTCATGAATAGCGCTTGCATTATTGTGTCATTAGAGCATAAAATCATGTTAAATTCAGATCAAAACAAAAATGTATTATATACAAAACTAAAAATAATTACTGTAAATTGCATATTTAACTATATTAAGTCGCTATATATGTCTTAAGCATAACGCTTTTATACATTTTGCAGAGGTTCAACTATACATAAATCTATAAAGGGGTGTTAAAACCAAGTCTTAAAAAAAAAATAGTTATATATTTTATATATTTCAGAGATTTTTGGCCAAATTAAGGATTAGAATTTTTACAAAAAAAATGATATCTGGTAAGATTAAAATAAAAGAAGTCAATACGAAATACAAATAAATGCAAAACAAATGGGTGTATAATTTTTGTATGTATCTTTTTTAAAAACTCTCATTATGTGCATTGACAAAGTATTTTACAGTTTATTGTAAGATTTAAATTTTTTTACAACATCATCGATAAATATCTTAAAACTACTCTTACAACTTCTATTAAATTTTCTCTTCTAACTGCTCTTAATCTCATATAAGTCATCGTTATAAATCTTTTTTATTTTCCGTTTAATCTTTTCTCGAACCTTTTTTGAATCTATTTATTTTTACTTTTACTCTTCTCAATAACTCTTATTGTTTCGCCAAAGTGTCTACTCTTTATTGCTTACTTATTAAATGTATTGCTTTTCAAAATAATTTTTTTTGATTTATATACTATTATATTTACGTTGTTATCCATTTTAAATATTTGCTGTATAAATTTAATAGGTGGATGGTTTCCTTACGATCCCGTATTTAAAATAGATGACAATTTCGAAGCTTGCAAAAAACCATGAGTTCATAGAGTTTACATCAGAAACATACAATTTACTAGTATTTAAACGAAATTTACTGATAAATTGCTCTGCTATGAAATAATGAATAGGCATTTAAATCATTAGTTAAAAAAAAATTGGTTTTTTATGTATTAAAATCGAATAAAGTACTTTTAACTATAAGGCTTGCGTTAAAACTTTTGATGCGAAATAATTTATACGAACTGCAACTCATGCAGAAAAAAGGTTAAGCAATCACTGTAAAAACATACTAAGAATTTTTTTTTTGGTGCATATATAATAAAGTTTTTTAATAAAGAAAAGTGGCAAAGTCTCGTTTATTCGACACGTTGTCGACCGATATTACAACTACCGTGTTTCCCGCGGTGTTCGCGCGCGCGATTGAGATCATAATTACAAATTTTGTGGTTTTACAAAACTTGTGTATTTTTCCCACATATTCGCGCATTTACTAATTCGCGCACGCACTTATAAAACACCGTTTATCTCCAAAAAAACTCGCCCCTTTATTGTAAAATGAATAAAATAAAGCCTTTAAAACTCATAATGCCTTTTTTGTGTTTACGTAATGCATAATAGCACAAAAATTATATTTTACATAAGCAAAAAAGGTTTCTGCGTTTTACCCTGTTAGATTGAACATACAAAAAAACCACTATGCCGCGCATGTGCAAAAAAGTGGGTATTTTACGTATGTGAACTAGGAATGGTATAACGTGTGTTTTATTTGTAAAATTTTTAGTTATAAAAAACAACTTTTTTTCGGCTTTAAAAAAAGTTAAAAACTGATTGGCTCATTTTTTAGAGGATGAAGTCAAACACAGATTACGCCCACACATTATTCGCGTCTAATTGCACTTATTATGTCTCAAGTTATTTAGAGTGCCGAATGATATTTATATTAGCTTGAGATACCATAAAAATATTACATAGATAAAAGTAAAAGATAGTTTAAAAAAATTTAGATACACTCTTTTATATACATGTCAACTAGTGCCATTTATATTAAAGTTAACAAATGTTTCTTTGTTTAATTTTTAATTGGTAGACGATTATTTTGTTAAAAAACGATGACAATGTTTCGTTTTATGGGCATATTTGCCTTGGGTATCTTTTGCATATTTACTTTTTTCTTAAATATAATTTAAGGTATATTTTTAAACAAAAAAAAAATTGAGTGTGCCGAAGGATGTTCTTTTTTACAAGAGATGATTATTTCTTTTTTATTTCTTTTGCGATGACATTTGTTGCTTATTTTGCAATAAAAAAAAACACGCCACATGTATAAAATGCTTTAGAGGACTATCATTGTTGTTGTTTTGCTTAAATATTTATAATATTGTGGTCGGTTGTTGTTTCGGATAATATTATGTTAATCGTTTTAAATACAGCCCGGTGTACTTTTAAGTATTGTATTTTAAATAATGAAAAGCGTTGTGGTAGATAAATAAATTTAATGTAAATAAAAACTTTGTTTCATGTGCATTTTTTGTATATCAAAGCTAAGTTTTTCCTTGATATACAATTTTTGCTCACGTTTACAAGTCGCTTCTAAAAAAACAAGGCTAATCGACAATGTAACTAAAAAATTTTACTCGGGTTTTATGCTGCATTTCTGCGCTATAACACATATATGAGACTTTTCATACTTCGTTATTATACAAGTGACGGCAGCTTTAAAATGCCATTTTATTCAATTATGACGCAATAAAAAATTTAAAGCGCATTAATGACAGGTTTTTTTGCATTTAAAATGCGTTTTATTCAATAAATAGTAGATATTTTTTTTTATTAGCAATTCAAGCGTGCCTTTACGTTATTTAATTAAAAAATACGTTTATTTGTCTTATATATGTCGTTTTTATGCAAAAACAAACAGCAAGCTAAGCTTAATTTGCCTAGTCTGGTATGCAGACAATTTATCATTGCAAGCTATCGTGTAAACCACACAAAAAAATAAACGTTTAATTTCTTTATACTATCACACAATATCAAAAAAATGTTTTATAAATTACTCTGACTAACTATAAATTAAAAAGAAAGAAACTTTTTTTTGCAGTACTAAAATATAGCATTTGGCGAAAACAAGTACATTGAAATTATTTTATCTGTATTTTACGCTAATTCATTTTTATAACTAGAATTTTTATTAATTAGCAAATTTTTGCTGTTTATAATGCTATATGCATGTGTACAAAAAAAAATACGTCTATATTTTTTCTATTTGTTTTTACTTAATTTTATCACATTGCCAATATTTTTATGATTGCGAGTAAACATATGTCCTGATGTAAAACACAGTAATAAACTGTCACAATACCTAAAAGAATCTGTTTTTGTATGCATTTTTACTGGTTTTATGCCAAAAAAAACTTCTTCTGAACCGCTCTGGTTATCAGTCAGCCTTCGAACTACGTGAAAAAAAAACTGCGATAATATAGCAGAAAATATAAGCGTTACGAACAGAATTAAAAAATACATAGTTTGAAACTAAAATGCAAGTATCGGCATCATTAAAGCAAGATATTACATTTTCAAAAAAAATTCTTTTTTTTGCGCTTTAAAATCTCTTTGAATCCAAAATGTATAATGTTACATTTAAAAAAAATACCCATGAAAATATTGCGTTAAAAAATTAATTTTCATTTTTTCATGTGCCAACTACTTGCAAACATGCAAGGTTTGGTTTTTCTGAACATTATACTGGTTTATTTATATAAAAAACTTATTTTTTTTAAAAAACTATTCAATATTTAGTCTGTCGGTTTACGCTTAGACCATAAAATTTTAATAATTAAGGATAAACTAAAAAGTAAACAAACAGAAAAATACCTTACAAAACATAAAAAAAAGTAAACCACTGATTATGATTGATTTTACCATACTGCTGCTTTTTTGCATTAAAAAATAATGCCTAAGAATTTGTACCATAATCATCTGTGTGCAATAAAAGGTTCTTTAATAAAGACACCCACTTCTTGTCTTTAAGAATAATATTAACTACTTATTTTATAAAATATTTTTGTTATTCTATTATAGCTAAATGCAGTGATAAATTTTATTTCAGGTATATATGCATAATTTCAAAAAAATTACAACGTCTAATATTTTAAATAATTCCAAAGCCTGAATGTTATTCTCAGCGGTTTTGTGAAGAAATATAGCCATAAGCACGCACGAGCATGCAATATATGTCATATATGGCGTAACATTTACTCTCTTTAGTGCCATAGTTTTGATTTTTTTAGAATTTTAAATAAATTAGAAGTAGTAAAAGTGAACATATAAGGTTCTTTTAGTGCTCATTGATTGTCAAATGTATTGATTAATTGCATGTAAAAGCTATAACAACAAACTAGAAATAAAGTAACGACATTCTGATATCACCATATTTACCGAAAATTACTTATTAATAGGTTGCGAAAATATATATGCTGTATATAAATATGCTCAATTAATATGAAAATACTTTACATTTATTTTTTGCAATTTTTTTAAAAAAACTCCTGGTAGCGGTTTATTTGCAAAATATTTAGTTAAAATGCCAGGCCCAGTTGATTTTTATGTCAATATACTTGACGATATGTAATGTATCTGTTTGCGCCTGTCTACAAAATTATACGCTTTTACATGCTCAGTAGGTTTGTTCTTGACGCAAGTCGACAGACATATTTTATGTCATGTCGCAAATAACATTAATATATTTTACGGGCATATTTTATAAAGATTTTAAAAATGCTCTAATATTGTTAAAAAAACAATTATCTATTTACATCAGCTATCTAGCAGAAAAGTATTCATTAGTTTAGTAAAAACATAAAAAAAGCCTTTTGTCGTTTTATATTATGCTAATATTATTTTTTATAATAAATATTGGTTTTATTCAATAAAATCATTTTGAATTTTAAATGCGTTTCTTTATAAAAGCATGAATTCTTGCATAGTTACAAAAATTGAACATGTTACTTTGTTTTCTACAAAAACCACACATATGCAATGCATTTTAGCCTACAATTTAGAAATGATTATAAAACCGATATACCCCAGTCGTTTATGCTTAATAATAAAGATTGAAGTTTTTGCTATACATATACTCTATACCTTATGTAAGTGTATAGAAAACGTATAGTAAAACTGTAATACACTGTATTGTTTTCTTTGTATCGTATTTTTGAAAAAAAAAGAACCCTCATCACATTTTGCATTAAAAATAATTTTTAGCGCCAAAGTAAAAATGTCTATTACATCATGGTGTAATTATAGGGGTTTTCATTTTGAAACAGCTTTTTTTTGTGTTGTTATAGACAAATTTCCAATGGAAAAGTTTTTATTATGTAAAAAAATCAAATACTCTTATTGCAAAATATTTACCATTACTTGAACAAGCTATCTTTCTTGCAGCTTGTCTTAAAAAAAAAAATCTGCAAGGCGTAGTTTTTAATATATTTTAACATCGAAATTAGTTCAAGTCCCTAAAATAGATATAAGCCGCTTTTTGTTTTTTATCAAAGTTATCCGCAAAGATTTTACTTTTTTTACTGTTATTTAAAATAGTAGAACTCGTGTTAAAATCAGTTAATTTTCATTTTATCTTTAGTTGTTTTTGAATAATGCCTTTTTATGCAAAATTTTTAATATAATTTTATAAAATAATATAAACGCATTTGTATTATATAAAAATGTAATAACCCAATATAAAAAAAATTTAATAAATAAAAAACTCATGCAATTAATTATTGCTGCATAAAATAAATTTAGTCGCGGTACAGAAAATACTACATACCTTATTGCTATAATCACTATCTACATTATGATTTCTACTAACTACTTATTCAGCTGATGTAAATATCAATAAATTCAATGTATGTTTAATGCTTGGTTTACCCAAAGAAGGAAACCTTCGCTGCTTTAGCATATTAATATATTTAACGACTTTTCAATTATGGTTTTCTAGCTTCTATCTATTTCTTTTTTGTTTCGAATTTTTGCAAGCCCCTAATGAAAATAAAAGACGAGGTATGACACAACGGTAGAGAATCAGACAAAAAAATACTGTTATTTATTGTTATGAAAAACTTCCATCACAGAACAAAGACCGAAGAGCGCAACATATGCAAAGCTGTATAGATATTTCACCGAGGATAAAAAGAACCCAAGTATAAGTGTGGCCATACAAAAAGAACATAGAGAAAAAAAATGCGCTTTTTCAACAGATACTGTTAGCAATGATCAACGGCTTTTTACGTCCAAAACAGATAAAAAAGGTGGCGTGACTCAATATCAAAAAAAAAAAATGAGGGAGTAGATAACCTGTTTGCAAGCTGGTTCTACGAGACTGCAATACCATTTTTGATTGCTAATCACCCATCCACAATACAGCCGGACAATGCAATAGACCTTCTTACAACCCTTCATCTTCATATAGAATTGCAAGTACATTATACAATGAAGCATATGGTGAATTACAGGATTTTTTGGTATAAAAATTGGTGCAGCTTGCAACAAAAGCTTAGCTAATGATAGATGGAGTAATATTAATAGTCATGACCTGGGTAATTTTGTTGCCATTATACCAGAAAAGACCACAAGTCTAATATAGTGAGATGCAATTGCAGTTTATGATAACGAACAAACTGGTGAATATATTGCTTTGATTATTGATATTTATATTTGCAAGATTGGACCCATAAAGATTTCTGGCATCGTAACTGACAATGCAAGTAATATGCGTGTAGCTTACATTATTATTGAATAGAAATATACAGGTATAATATGCAATGGGTGTGGTGCCCTTAGGGCTTCATCCCCGGGTACCCGGGTATTTAACAAAAAAAAGCAAGTTTTTTTACCCCGGGTTTTTTGACGGGTTACCCGGGTTTTTCGGGGATCACGACAATTTAAAGCGTTTTTTATACAGGTTTTGTTTTTTTGTGTATAAATTGTATGAATACTATAATATCTTGTTATAAAAAGATGTTTTTAAAAAGATTTTCAGTTCAAAATCTTACATATACAAAAAAGATCTTCAAAAAAATGTAAATACTGTACAATACCGGCGATTTCCTGTATATTTTTTTTATAACTTGCTTTAAACTTCAAAAGTTGTTTGTTTAAGTATGAAAAATTTGTTTCTTTAAGTTTCTATGTTTTTTGCAATGTTTTCAAAACTTATCTTAACTAAAAAGCTACATGCAATATAAGAAAAGACACACTAAAATTTTTAAATTGCCTTCTTCATTGTGTTCAACGATTTATGTTATGTCATGTAAATACTTAATTTTTTTTCTATTGTTTTCAATTGTTTAAAATAAGCAGAACTATCGTATAATATTGTTTACAATTGTTTATAAGCATTTTGTATATATATGTCATTTAAAATCATCTTTTTAAATGTTTTTCTGACAAATTAACCTGTTAGTCTTTTTTATACAAAAGTTCAAACTTTAATTTTTTATATACAAAACAAATTCTGTTATATTGTATAGAAACCTTACAGTTCGTAACTCCTTACTTTAATTACAAAATATAGGTACAATTAGTATTTTTTTGCATTTTTTTACTTATTCTGTAATTAAAATATATAATTACAAGTGTATATTGTTAAAAAGAAAAAGTTGTGAATGGATGTTATTAAAAATTTCCTTACTAAGAGTAATATAGAAAATAAAAGCATGCCATATTCATTGTCATATATTTGAATACTGGATATTTTGCGACAAATTGTGTATACGCGATCATCTCTTTGTGCATAAATAGCTGCGTTTTTATGCTTAAAAGCATTTTTGGGTATATTTTGATATTGTTACTGCTACGTTCTTTTTACAAAAACAGGCTACACGCTGAAAAAAATACGATAAATTAAAAGATTAATACAAAAAAAGTATGAAGAACTGTTTTTTGTTTTCCTTTGTATAAAAGAAAAGAACTTACCTCAGTAATAGTATGTGTTTTTATATGCATATTAAATTTGATATTGTATCCTATTTCACATTGTATTACACATTTGTGTTACTTATACATTTGATTTGTACAATTTCGTGTTTTGGAAATTTTATTTTTTGTTGTAGATGCATGAATAAAACTACATTATATGTTTAAAAAACTTTTTGACATTCTACATACAAGTAAAAA
>JAQFYM010001692.1:0-30311 GCA_034694785.1 Agrenia bidenticulata | reverse complement strand
TCAGCCCAATACCCGTGTACTTTTTGTATTTGTTATATTTTTCTGTTGAGCTTTTTGTTCGTTTTGTCAGTAATAGTTTTTTACATTAGTATTAATTATAGTTTTTACATGTTTTGCTATATTTTTGTTTTTTATGTTCTATATAAGTTATGGGTCGCTTAAATGCGCGTTATATCCTATGAGCGTGATTTTTACTATACTATTCTGACAAAAAAACAGCAGATAGACACTTTTTTTCTGTATACACAAATTATATGAGTATTCAGGGTTATTAAAAATGTGTTACTGACATTTTAACTTTTGAACTACAACTTATGAATCGTATTTTGTTTTATAAATGGTTTTTTTGTTCTCTTTTTTTATGTACATAAAACAGTTTATTGCGATTATTCTAACTTTGGTTATTTTATAATATGTTATTGCAAAAAATCTGGGCACAAAAATTTAAAAATAAAAAATAGATAAACATATTATTTAAACAAAACCAAAACTACGGCAGGAACGCATAAACAGGTGCATTTGCGAGGTGTTCAGACGAGCAAAATGTTTAGCTCGCAATACTAAACTTTCGGAAAAAAAAAACAATTCGGCAATATGTTTTTTTAATACATTAATTTCATGTACTAGTGAAAAAAAATTTAGCGGAAAAAATTTTGTATTTTTCGCTTTTTCTTTTTATTTAAGCGTTGATTTAATTTTTTTTGCAATATGTTTCTGCGCATTTTGTATTAAAGCATTATAAGTAGAGCCTGTAACAATAAACGATGCCTTTATTAGATAACCATTGTTAAAAAAGTAATTTAACGCCCCATATTTGTATGCAGGGCGTTCTTATATTTTGTAATTAATGACATAGTAGAAAAAACACTTTAAATACCAATTTGCGTACATATTTATAGTAAAAAAAAACGAGCATATATTATTTTTTGACATGAAAAAAATGGTCAAATATAAAAACAAAACAACGGAAAAAATTACAAATGTCTTACAGCAGACTTAAATTTATACCATTTAAGAAGCAATTTTGCAGTTAACACGCAAAACCGTGGTTAATGCTACAAGAATTTTTACTTAAAACTGCGCTATAAACCTTTTTTTTTGCTTAGATTTGCATTACGTTTTACGCAATCCACCATAGACAGATAAATTATGATTTTTACAAGCCATTTTTTTGACTCTATCTACTCTTTTATTTATGATATAAAAAATATTTTATGTGAATATTTTTTGTTTAGTTATTGCACATCTGAGCGCAAAAATTTTACAAAGACATACAGATAAATACTTTTTTTTTGCGTTTTCTTGTAAAATAAATTCGTACGACAGCATAGTACAAGCACAATAAAACACCGTGGTATACATTTACAATATGTAAAAATATCGTTTCTGTTTATTTTACGTTTAAATTTACTTTTTAGTTGTTTTACTAAAAAAACTGTTTTCTAAAGAGATTATTAATTTATTACTGAGTTTAACTTTTTTTTGTCGATTCAAAAAGGGCAAACTGTTACCGATTACCATTACTTACCTATAAAATGTATTTTCTGTGTAGCCAAACAAGATTATAAATTTTTTTTGCGTTTTATTTAAGGCCGATTTTATTTGAGGTAATACCCATAGATAAAAACAGTCTTCTATAGTGCAAAATGTTACAAGTTCAGCTGTCTTATGCGCAAAAAAATAAATACATTAAATAATTTGTTTACAAACCGGTAACAAAATATTGCATGAATGCATTACATTCTATTCTTAAGAATTTGACTAGTACAAGTTGTTTAGTCCTTTTTTTTGCCCCGGGCTTTTTGTACTGCCGGTAAACCCGGTCTGGTAATATCAACAGAAAAATCTTTTAAAGAGTATTTTTTAAGTTTTTATGTATTTTCAGCGTTGTTTTTGTCGATATCTATATTCGCATTTGCCTTTAATTATGTCTGAATTGGCATTGCATAATTTTCTAGTTTGCAACCGGTCGAAAACTGCTCAAGCCCTATATTTTATAGCCTTTACTTAGAAATTGAAAACAAAAGCACTACTCTTAATGCCAAATAAAAGACACACCACTTGCATGCAACACGTAAAATGCCAAACAAAGATAGATCTGTTATGCGCATGTATCAGAGATTTGTTTTTACATGTATAAATTCGTTAAAAACTAGCCTTTATTATTTGTTTAAAAACATTTATTTGCATATACATTTTACTTGCATTGCATACGCTAATGTTTTATTTTGTAACAGGTAATACATAATAAATATGTAAACCAATATGTAAAAATTAAAAAAGGCAGGTTTAATCTTATTAAGTGTGATAATAATGATTGTAGACATACATTGACCAGGCATTTGCTATTTGTACATAAATGTTGTAAGACAAAATATTGTAGCCCCCCGCATCTGTAAACTTACAAGCCTTATACAGCTAAAAACGGCTTCTTTGCTTTTTTTGTTTATTATACATAATGGAAACATAAAACCACATAGTAAGTAAGGTCTTTTGTAAGATACAAAAATTAAAACGGTAAATTATTGTTTTATAAGTAGGGGTACCAAAATTGGTAGCAAATATACAAATGCCATAGAAAGTTGTTAAATCACATAACAGATATTAATTTGAATCTATCAGTATACAAAAAGTAACAAGCGTATATTACATTTTCTACTTGCATTTTGTAGTTGACAAGTGGACATCATTTATACTTATAAAATCTAACACAACCTATGATGTAATTTATGCAGGTGAAATACACTTAACGCGATAGTGTAACACGAAACGTTGAAAAATAGGGTTATGGCTGCAACTTAGTGTTACACTGTGTTTTGTACATTTATAAGGTAAGTGTTGTAGTCTACCAGTATCTCTTAGTAACTCTTAGTTTTTATATTTTTATATTTGCTACCAATGCTTTTTAACGAATTATCAGAAGTCACGTTAGAAATCTAATGGTTAAAAAGTTTACATTAGCAAATTTTATTTTTTTAAAGTGTATATTTGTATCTTTATTTGGTACCAATTTTGGGGCCCTATTTATAAGTCCCGCTAGCCAAGATTTTTATTTATAAAATTTATTGCACTTATGGTTTGTTTTTTAGAATATTTTTTTTGTAATTGTATTTTTGTTTTTTTTAGCTTTGAAAAGCGTACATTTTCTATTTATATAGGCTATAAATGCAAACACAAATACATGTTTTTGGTATATTTTATTGAGACTTAGTATACAAAAACAAACAAAAACTCATTATTGTGCGCTAATATATGTAAAATTCTATTAAAAATAACAGGTAAATGTCTGTCTTGTTCCTTTTGTTATATTTGCGTTTATCTTTATCTTTTTAGTCTAAAAAACATCCAATGCAAATTCTAAAGTCCTTTCATATGTAATAAAAGAACTCAAAAACAATTGCTATCAAGGTTAGGTATTTTTGTTGCATATATCTTGCAACCATGCTGTAGAAAATTTTAAAATTTTTACAAGTTGATAAAACATTCCCTAAAAATATGTGTGTAACATGGCAAGCCATATATTTTTTTTTCCTACAATATATTGTGTTTTACAACATACAACAAACAAGTTTTTTGAACATATTCTTGTTATACAACCAAAACTTTTTTTAACAAAAAAAAACGCTTTTCTAATGTTTTTTATTGTGCTCCATCTAGACATAAGGTTGGTAAACCACCAATAACGACAATGAGTAAAACGATGAGGTTATATATTTTTCATATGACAACCGTTTGTAACACTGTATAATTTACAACAAAGTTTTTAAAAAATTAAATCATAAAATACTACATTAAAAAATTGTAGTTAGCTAAACGAATTTAGCAATTTTGTGCGCAAATTAAAAGAAAAGATACACCAAAATATTGCAGACATTAAACGTTACTTGCATTTTTAGTACAGAAGCCCGTCTGGTTTATACTAAAAGTTTCATAAAAAAATGCTAGAATGGTAGAATTTTTAAAAGAAATACAATTGCCGCCAATAAAGCTGCGTTTTTGCATGACAAACACTATAAAAAGCACAAAAAGAGGATAATAAAAATTCATGGCGTAGATTATGACATGTTACAAATATATACGAATCTTTACGGGAAGGCTAAAAAAAATTGCAATATTATATTTTTTTATTATAAAAGTACACAGGTACAATAATAAAATCTTTACAGTAAAAAAATATTTTTCGTGACAACATAATCATATTGTCGAGTTTGTAGCCTTTTTTTGCAAACTACATTCTATAGAAATAAACAGCTACTTTTGTTATAATTCCATGCAGAAAAAAAGTAAAATCAGGTTTGCTGCTAAAGAAAATGTTGCGCTTATTGTTGGCCGCTAAAATTGCCGAATAAAGGTTGTTATCAATAAAAGTTTTCCTGCTGCTTATATATAGGAAAAATGTAATCATCCCTAATATATACACAACGGATGATTTTGTTAAGTACAACGTTGACCACAAAATGTATTTTGGCAGTGGTACACACTTGTATTGCGACAAAAAAAAATAGTTGGTTTTTGAAAATTCTGAACGCACATTTACATTTGGATAATATAAAAAATTATGAATTTCAAATGGATCTACATGGACAAAAAGCATAATTTAGTCCTGAAGAAAAAGTTAACCCTTAACAAAAGAATTTCAATAGCATAGTAGGTGTTAGACGTAGCTTTGCCATTTGAATTTGCTTTTTCGTCATATAAGAAAAAAAATAAAATTTGCAACGATAGAACAAAATATAGCAAACAAAAAAAAAACTGCGTACTTATATATACTTGGGTTAGTTTTGTGTTTTTTTTTTATTTATTTTCATCGGTTTCTTTTAATTCTTCTAAATCAGTTCTAAATGTTTATCATCACTGTAAGAGGCTAAAGATTTGTAAACGTGGCATGTATATACATCCAGAAAAATTTTGGTATGCAAGGTGATAACCCTAGAAGCTATTAAGGATTTCCAAAAAGGAGTATTTTACTTTATTAAAAATAAAAAAATTACAATATTAGTACATGATCTTTTTGTTTCAAAACTTTTTATTTTTTTTACAATTTGTAAATTTTTACGGTAAAAAAGATCTAGGGTTAAAAATACACGCTGTTTTAGCAGAGAAAAAACGCTACAGCAGATATAACTATAATGAAAGCAAATCCCGTCATGCTTACAGTATAAGTATGACGTAGGTGATGTTTTTATATTTTTTTCTATCTTAAGCAGCTATGCATACTTTCATATAACTGCACAATATCCATGAAGCCAGTTCTTTTATTTTTATATTGTAGTGCTGTCACACATACCTCCCTTAACGAAATTGGCGCATTCGTTTTTTTGAAACAGTATTTTTTTGTCTTTGTAGTTGTACATATTTTGTTTTTTGTAAATATCTGTAATTCAGAATGGACCATAAGGCAAAACATATGATTTATAAGCAAACTTTTTTGTTTGATTGATCTTGTCGCGTAGTTAAAAATGCTAAAATGATCTCATGACGTATTTCTATTGAATTAGTTTGCTTTTTACAACTTTTTTCTAGATGGAGGATATTAATATCGCGGATATTCATTATGCAAAAAATAACGTTAGTTAAAGTATATGGCTTTTCAAATGCATTCTTACAGTTCTTTCTTGCGTGAATCCTTTTAAAATGTGTGCGGTGTGTGTTAAAAGCTTAAGCCATCTGCAAAGAACTACATACGCGTCGTCCTGTCACAGTGGCTTTTTTTGTCTGGTAATAGTTGCCGCTGTAATGTTTTGGTGCAAAAAAAAACAGCTGTTTGTTGTTGCTGTATACAGACTCCTTGTTCCCGTGACTTTTTTTTCGGTGTATTAGATTATCGAAGAGATGGAACTTCTATGTGTATATTGCATTGTATTTGTAAAATCGGTGGTTACAATTGTTCATAACACAGATAACTATTTCTGTCAGAAAAAAGATATTACAATTTTTTTTATTGATTTCGGATGTCTAAATCTGTTGAATGAGGTCTAAGATATTCAAAACATACAGCAAACAAAAAAATCGGCAATAATATTCCCTTCAAATAAACGTGGTCATGTATATATTACAAAGGTAAATTTCTTGGCATTGTATAACATATGTTTTTTTGTGTTTGCTATAAAAAAAACAATTTATTAAGCGTTAGGTAACATCGTTTAATTTTTGGTGAGGTATAGATTTTATTTACAGTGAGCATTTCTGTGATTCATTAACATGAAAAAAAATAAATCTGCAGATATATCACGATTTTGTACAGCGGATTGGCGGTAAAAAGGCTTTGCAATTCGCTAAACTGTGGTTCGACATGTTATCGTTGTTTTCTTTCTTTTGCATGGCTTTAGAAACAGCGTGTAAAGTATTCTTACTAATCTCTTATCGGTTACTAACATTACAATCACCTGTTTTAAGTGTGCTGTATGGAGGGGACGATGTCATTCTTTTATTCCTAAAGAGTATCCTTTACAATACATTAGGAACGTATATTTTGTCGTCAAAAATGTATGTTTAGTTATAGATAATCTTTACAAATTTGGTTTAGACTTCAATAACTGCAAGGCTTGTATTGTTGCATGAAGGTTCTTGCCCGCTATTGTACATTCGTTTTGTCGGTAAATAATTTTTTGACTTTAGAATGTAATATGTTTTCTTCAAAGATTACATTTGATCCATTGCATATTATAAACGCATCTGTTAACAACTGCATGTTGTCATGTTTTATCTCAAAAACAAATGTACTTTATGGCGTATTTTTTAAATATAAAGCTTAACAGTAATATTGTTTGTTTTTTTTAATACTTCTTAATTGATTATTGTAGTTTTTTAGTCTGGTTGCAAATGTTCTTCTGGTTTATGTAAAAAATCATTACAATTACTCCTAGTAAACTGTTAAGCTGTTTTGTTTTAATTTTGTAAAAAATACTCTAAAATGTCTGTTGTAAGTCTATTTCTTTACTGCAAGATACAAAAACGTTGCGCAAATTTCAAGGCATCTTATTTTTTAAAAAATAGGTATTGTAAGATTAATAAAAAATGTTATTGAAAGGACCAAAAAAAACTGTTTTGAATATAAAATGCGTGTTGACGTATAAATAGTAATAATCATAAGCGTTAAATAGGTGGGAGAGGCAAAAAACTCAAACAGAATTTTTTGTGTGCGCAAAATTAATAGGCGAGTTTTTTCTGCAATATTTTTTTAAAGTTTAAATCCTAAATAGAAAACGTTGTATTTAATTTTCTAATCAGGACATAAGCATATATTACGAGATATATACACATAGTTTGTATTCGGTAAAAAAATTACGATCAGCGTTTTTTGACGATATTTGATATTCTTTTTACGTAGAATTTGCAAAACCAATGTATTTTTTGCAGCGTTAATTTTTTTCTTTATTGTCTTTGCTGCTTTTCTAGAGAAAAAACAAAAAAAGCAAAATTTTTAGCTGCTTGTATACAAAAAAAAAGTTTTATGGCTAGATAAAACAAAAATTTAGCATATCAATTTTTATTTAAATTATGTTGTATGTGAAATAGTCAGGTCAGATTGATAAAAAAATGTTTGTTTACATTGTATTCAAATTTACAAAAGACGCACAAGTTTTATAAACTTATGTATATTATGTAAAAAACACCATTTCAAATAAAATCGTTGTTTTTTTTAACAGTTTTGTACAAAATACCTGCAACTTTTATGCATACGAAACCTTTTTTTATATGTATTACTTATCACTGTATTCATTTCATTATTTAACAATACTTATACTTTAAGTTGTTTGTATAAAACCCTGATCTGGATAGGTGACAAAGAAACCAAAGATTTTTTGCGGTTTTTTTTTGCATCAACAATGTATATTAGACCGTTCTACTTATTATCACTAGTTTCGTTGTACTACATAACCAATTTTTTTACACTAAAAAATACTTTTTTTACATAAAAAATACGTTTTTTTATAATAAAAAATAATCTTAATTTTAAATTGTAAAAAGTTGTAAAAACGATGTTTATTCGGTATTCATTTTATTTCTTTGTAGATATTCTGTCTTTGACGCTGAAAATATTGTTTTTGCACCCCATAATCATATTTATTGTATTAAATATGGTTTTTGTGTAGTTACAACACATAGAAGACTATATCCTAGCACTAACTTTCCGGCTAAGCCACTAGTTACAATATCACAAAAAACTACACATAATCTATATGTAAAACACGATTACAGTGCTACTGAAACGTGTTGAAATTGCTTTTACAAACTACATCAAAAAGAAAACAGAGTTTCACAAAAGTAGTCAACAACCTTGTTTGCAAATGACCCTATTTGCATAGATTTTTATAGCGTTTTTTAAGTCAATCTAAGACATTTAGTTCGTCTTTATTTTAACACATAGAACACATGTTGCACAGCAACGAATAAAACCAAAAAAAGTCTCAAAGTTAATACTATAAAATGCTATTAGCTTGTATATTGTACATGCTAGTTACGTGGCAAAAGATGCACCAGACGCGTTTTTACTTGTTTTTATAGTTTTTATAGATGCGGCAAAGCGCATTCTAGTCTTTGGTTTACTGTAGTAAAAACTACGAAAAAATAACAACAGTTGTGTATGCACTTCTTACAATTAGATAGACTGTTTTTTTTGTAGCTGTTTTATTTTGCATATTTAATTTGCGGTTGTTCAGATGGCCGTATCTACAAGCTGCCAACATATGCGATATCTTACACACGTACGGGTTGTATACACAGTTCAGCCACAGAATGCGGTTTCTGTGTGGACTATATTGTAGTATTGTTTCAAGAGTTCAAGAAGTATTCGTGAACTGGCTATGAAGTGTACAAATTTTTTTTTCACGAATTATAAGTGAACATAAGTTTTGTTATGGCATTTAAATACTAAAATGGCAGCTTGCTCTTTAGATTGTATAGTTCTGACGCGAACGTGAATGTGTGTTTTCGCTTAATGCCTTTTTAATATAGGGTTTAAGTTTGTTTCCAGAATTACAGGGCAAGGGTACTAAATGAACAACATTGTTGCATCTTGCAGCAATATTGTAAAATAAAAAAATATGTGTGTCTAAGCGTAAAAAAATTTGTATTACAAAGTAATCACAACCAGTATACGTGATGTTCACCGTTAGTATTTTTTTAGCTTGCAACATGATAAAAAAAAGGAAACCTTTTCGTATTTGCTGTCTTGTGATTTTAAGTGTAGTTTGAGCCATGTGGAAAAATGTAATATGTAAAATATGTTCGCAAAACAGCAACAAAAAGCGCTTTACAGTTTTTTTTTCTTAGATTTGAATATTATCTATATTTGAAAATCTTTTTTCTAGCGTATTCTGTATTTCTCTTGTATTTGGTAATTTGCAGCTTTTATTCGAGATACTGTTTATTATGTGTTTTACACAGCGAAGATATTTTTTAGATACTTTTGTGTAGTGGTAGTACTGCACATAATAGTGAATTGCACACCTAGATTGTCGTAATAGTTTTTTAAAATCCCTTGTAAATTTAATATTCAAGTAGTCGTTAAGCTTCTGTTACAAACTTGTTCTCTGTATATTGCAGATATTTTTTTTTTTTACTAGACAACAAAATCTTACTGTCTAGGAGCGGTTACATAATTTCTTGAGTTTTTGGTTAATATTAGAAAAGTTGAAAAAAAAAGTAGCAAAAGTTTAACTTATAAAATAACTTTGATAATTATATAATGCACGACAGTATATGAATTCTACGTGACTAGTAAAAAACAAAAAACTTTTATAAATATTATTAAACTTTTTTTCTAGTGGTAAACATTTTTGGAATAACTCCTATGCAAAAATAGCATAAAAAGAATACTTAATTTACAATAAGTCTTTGCTGCTACTAACGCAGTATGTACAGAAACTTTTAAAAAACACGCAGCGTCTTGCTACAAGATCTGGAAAAAGGTTTCGCTTACGAAAAGGCTTAATAATTATCTGAACCTTTTATATAACAACCTTGAATCGCATTTACATTTGTTCGTTTACTTCCAGGAATTATAAAAACTTGCTTCTTGTAGCTAGAACCTTTTCATGTAAATCTATGGTACATAAAATTTAATTATACGTATTTTGCGTATTGTGTTGTACACTTATTACTTCGATGTACTATATAGTTCCGTACAGTATAAACACCTTGTTTTGTTGCTGCAGGTAACTTTTTTTTTTGGTTTAAAATATTTGTCCTTTAGCTATTCAATTGCCTACTTAATGTTCTTTTGTATATAAATCTAGACAATTTTGCATTTCTTTCTGTGCCTATATATTACGGTTAATTTTCGTTTCTATTTTACATAAAAATAACCACGGTTAATTCACTTTTAAAAGCATAATTATACAAATGTGACACTTTTAGCGCCCTTTTAAGCTACCATGTAGTCCGATGACTGTACAGATAACCTAGTGGCAGACATGGTTATGACACTTTTACTGTCAACAAGTGCTGTTTAAATGCATCTGTTTTTTCACGTGTAGTTTTGATACCATTTTCAATTTAACTATGTTTTTATTTTTTTACTTACCTTTTACTCTTGAAATATTGGTAGCTTCGGTATACAATTCTGCCTCAAAAGGTTCAAAAATGCTAGTGGTAACAAATATTGTACATTATGTGCGTGTAAATACATGTTACAATATCACATATCTTCTAGTCGTACCACTGTATTTTTTTTATTGAGTGTCCTCCTGTTTTTTTTGGGGGAATATCTGCTTGCGCGTCTGCCTATTTTCTTATCTTCTACAGTTTACTGCAAAACAGCACAACTAAGGTCAACCTACTATGGTTGATTTTTTAAAAACTTGTCACCAGAAGTAGCGTTTTCTATACCCTTTCATTATTGACTATGGGCTATTCTAAAGAAGTGACCTTTTACGCATTCTTGAATGACGTAGCTATGAGGGTCAGGCAGGGATGTATCCCCCACTGGGAAATAATGCTGCACCTAAATTTAAGAAATTCCTTGTTTGTGCACAAATTTTTTTACAATAAAAACCTGAAATAAAAGTCTTTTTATTGTAAAAAAATTTTAACCTTAATAGTCTTTTTTTTCAACCTATATAAATTGCGTTTTAAACTTTTTTCTTATCACAATACGCTGACACTGGCTAGTCAGGAACAATTCTTCGCTATGCCATTGACCCTCTGTTGTTAAAAAGTTATAGGATTTTGAAACCGTCATCTGCGTGCAACCACTATAAATGTTCTGTCGTTACAGTCATCCTTGCATTTCGTATTTGTAATTACACACGTGTGTTGTTTATCGATGCATCAGCGGGAATTAAACTGCAATTCGATACTCATTGCGAGATGTAAAAAACAGCAATTCAGTTATCAACAGCGGGATCATAAGTTACGCAAGATATACCTGTATTTTTACTGCAACATTTTTGCAGCTGCACGGTACCCTTTTTGCATATTTTTGCTTTGTAAAACTAATTGTTATATAGCATGGTTAAAACTAAAAAGAGAACGAGTCGTGATTTAGTGCAAATATTGAAGCAGGGGCCTTTTCAGGTGAACAAAAAGCTAAAGTATTGTAGTAGAGTCTTGTATATCGTCTAATCCTACATGCAAGATTGTCCATAGCCGACCAGGAGGCTTTTGCGATTGCAATAGTTTTTATGTATAGGTGTGACCGACTGCAACAGGTAATTTTTAGTTTTTTTTTTACACGACCTCATACTTATCACACACAAGGGCGGCCATGCAAAAGACGGCTAAAATGCACTATATCTGTAGTCGTTAAACCCACTAAAAATTCACACATACCTTATTTTATAAGACCCAGCTAAAAAAAACCATAACATAGTATAATAAATAATATTTTTGTATACATAAATGTGTTTTATATCAAAAAAATATATGTTGTTATATTTTTAGTATTTAAACTATTGTTTTTACTCTTTATGTAAATAATTTTTAAGCACTTGGTATTTTATAAGCCCTAAAATCCAAAACTTTTTTTATTGGGTTCCCATAGGCAACAAACAACACATCATAAACTTATGCCCATATTTTTGTTACCAGAAAACACCTGCAAGCATTACAAGGCATGCGAAAAACGTGCTTTTGTAAAGAAAATTACAAAACCGACGCATTTAATGAAAGAGAAAACGGAAAAATACAATTGTATAAAATAGGATGACAACTTATGGAAATAAGACACGCACTAATAAACTTGGTTCGTGATGTCCAAAATTAACTTGTTTTTTATTAATAAAACAACTGGCGCCAAAACTGTATAATTAGATAAATATATGATAAAAAAAACTCCAACGGAGGCTGGTGCACGGTTTTGTATGCACTTGCGGTTCACACCGGCAAGTATACATGTCAATAGTCACCAGAATTTAAACGAATATATTTTTTTTTTACTTTCTGTCGTAAATAAGAAGATAAAATTAGAACTTTTTTGTTCAGGTGTACTCTACATCTAGTTCGGCAATAAAAGAAGACTTAAACGGAGTTTTTTTTGTCTACCCCTAAAATATGCTATATTATTACGCAGACATCTGCAATTTTCATGTAACGGGGCTATATGTGAAAAACTTTGGACGGTTTACATATTTGATGTTGCCTTTGCATAATTCCAAATCATGCAGGAAAACATTACATGAGTTATTTCAGTATGTTTATATAATCTTAATGGCAAAGAATTATACCCTTTAATAATTAAAAATGCCGTAACCCGCGCATATTACAGTCGCAATTTCTTTGAAATAAAATGTTTTTATTATGCTGCAAATCTGCAGATGCTTACTAGAAAACTCTATTCTTTTTATATAATAAGATATATATGCATTTCAAAGACAAGAAAGAAAGATTGTTTTATTAACGGATAATTTTAGAGGAAATTACATACCCGATTTCTTTACGTTCGTTGCCTTTTTTAGTTATTAAACTTCACATATAATGTTTAACCTCTAGATCTTACGATGATGTGTGTTTTAAAGCAAGTAAACCAACTGTTTTTGTGTTGGATCCCATTAATGATCCAAACCTTGATAAATCCTTAGACTTATAGCTGCCAAAAATTACATGCCAAAAGAAGATGTGTGCTTAGCGACTATGCTTGTACGTCAAATATGTCTGTGGCCACTTTACAGAACTGTTGGGTAAAAAATAATCCAATGGAGTGTAAAAAATGTATGACAAACACCTGAAAAAACGTAGTTATTGATATAAAAGCATAAAAAGCCATAGAAGACACTCCTATAAAATACGATTACATCTCGGGGTTTGCAATATACCACCATGGATGGAAAGACACGTTGACATATTATATCATATGCTCATCATGGAAAATCAATTATAACAAAAAAACGAGTAAGCATACACTGCGTTCCTCAATTCAAAAACAAAATATTTATTTAGTTTTAAAATTGTGACACAAAATTAAGTAAGTATTATTATTATTTGCTTTTTAACCATTTTATATATATTATATTTTTGTAAAATATATTAACAAAGAATATTTTTATAGACATTCATAGGCGCATTTGTTCAATGAGATGTATGTATGCAAATTATATTGTTGTAGACGGATCTTGTGAGTTAATTGCTTGCTACTTAAACGAAAAAATATTGTGTCATAAAAATAAAAAGTTATATTTTAAAAAGTTTTCGATATTTAGTTTTACTCCAAAGAGGGCATTTTTAAAAGGATGAACTCAAAAAATGTAAAGTTTTACATATAGTAAAAACTTTAGTAATGCGTACTTTTTATTTTACGAAGACTCTTGGGTATGCGCATGTATGTGTATTGATCTATTCACGTCCAATGCATTTATCAATAAAATGAATCACCAATTTGGCAAGAAGAGGAAATTCTTTCCTTTGGTAAAAATTTATTTTGTTGAAATAACGTGAACAAACCTTATGTCTAAAAAAGCAAATGTATATTTATTTTGCCCAAGGGTACACCTTACAGGCAAAAAAAAATGTAAACCGGTGCGAAATGCCAAGATGTAAATACTTGATTACAAAACAACTTTATTGCAGTACCAACTACCATGATTTAATTACAGTTAGAAGACTGTGAACTGCTAGTATCAGATAAATTTTATAAGGTGACTCTAACGGTACTAAGAATGTAAGAGATAATTTGAGCGATGATCATAGAAAAGCAAACGAGACAAATAAATAATGGTTTAAACTAGTAAAACATTAAGCATGCATGTTTAATATTTTTATATTGCATTACAGATATGAATATATATGATATCAGTTAAGTTTAAGTAGAATGGAGTATAAAGCAGCAAACTAAACAAAGGGGAACAACAAGTTGGAAAATTCGTTGCAAATTGCATGTGAATAAAGTGCATAACGTTACGATTACGTGCTAAATTTGCCAAAATAACTGCAAAAACAGTAAAAGATACATTTTGTGTTAGCAATAGATGGTTCGCTGTATTATAGACAAGTATTTAAAAAACTAGTGTAGATGCATTAGCGAATCATGGGTAGGGGCAAAAGAAAATTTGCCCCCGGGGCCACTCTAAAAAAGGGCTCTTTTTTGTGTATTTTTTTGTCAAAAAAACGTAAAAACAGCATACATTGTTTATTTTCTGAAACAGAAACTACTTTTTTGTAAAATGCACTTTTCTTATTTTTTTTTACCTTAGGCTATTGTGTTTGGGAGCAAGCAAAATATTTTTGCCTCCCTATATATGACTTGATGATCCGCGCCTGTTAACATGAATAGGTAAGTATGTGGTGCTAATAATTTATTTGCTAAAAAAAAATAAAAGTTATATGGCTTTTTCTTTCTTTAAAAACGTTTTTACGACGATAATTTTTTTCTGGCTATTTTGGAACCATTTTTACAATATAATTCCATGCATTCTTGGCATGTAAACCGGACCTATTATTCTTGTAGTTGTTCTTCATATACAAGGGTTGTACTCGGAAAATATTCTTACCGGGTTTAGATGCCGATTTAGTCGACCCGGACCGAACAGTGACCCGGAGTATAAAACCGACACGATTATAGTACAAAGACCCTGTTCGACACTATGAAACGCTTTTACAAACACGTACAAGTAAATACACTCGCATTTTGTCTGCGCATACTACACGAAGAAAACACAAAACCTAAAAAAATGATTACGGTGTTTTTTCTCATGTTAAGGTTTTTAGTTTGCCCTTTATGTATAATAAAAACCAATTTGAATAAAAAAAGGACCCCGGTATTAAAAGCAACGTAGTATATCAACTGTTTTTTACTAGTTATTAGCATGTTAAAGTTGCGTTCATACAAAAAAATCAGTATAAAAAGAGTCGGTTACTATATTATCAAAACACTGTGTTAAATTTTTTAGTACGCTGATAAACAAAAAAGAATATAAAAGATCGTATAAAAGTTATAAGTTTTATTCAGTCCTAAAACATTTTGTATTGCAAAAAATAAAGATATACAGGGAAAATTTATATTTGTTGCACTTATAAATGTTCATACCATTCTTAAATTTTTGAATAAATAAAAAAAAAAAATGGCAATTATTTTAACAGCAATTAACTACAGTTAAAAACGACGGATCAATAACACGAACAAAAAAAGCAAACCCGACCCGGAAGAACCCAAACGTTAGACCGCGACAGAAGTTAACAACAGGGTCTATGTACCCTTATAGGTAACTTATATATATATTCAAAATTTATCGCTTGTCTTATACTATTCATTTTTAATATTACGTGTTTTCATTTTTTAAAAAAAAATATAGATTTTACTTGCGCAAACTCCGGCCTCGATAATATGTCATATTGTTTTTGTGGAGTTTTCCCACACCAATGAATTTTATTTACAGACAAAAGACGCTTTATATAATAAATGATTATACTGAAAATTTGTAGCGTATACCGTATACAAATCAAGATGCCGCATTTTCTTAGTTGTATGAGAGTTAAAGCAAAAGCATAACAATTTTTAAAGTAATGATTTTTTGTTTGGTGTTTTTTGCTTTATAATCTGGAAAATCCAAAATAAATATATTTAAGATTTTTATTTCTAGCACAGAAAAATAAACCTGTTCCGCTACATCTTGCAGTTGTTATTGAGTAAGTGTTTACCGTTATATAAGAAGCATTTGCAACCAAGCAAAACGTATTTTTAGTAATACACGGTAAGTTGCAATATATATTGTTTAACTGCATAAATTACAACATGTGCGATAAAAAAGGGCTTGGTTGCTGGTATTTTTAACGTGTTTGCATATAACAACGGTAAGTTGCAAGCAATTTAGGCAAGTTCACTTACAGGGACAATAGCTATAAACAACAATGTCACATTTTAAGTTTTAGAACAAGTTCGATTGCAAAAGCGTACATTTTAATTTATATTTATATGTTTTGCATAAAGTATGTTTTTCATGTACAACTATATCTAAAAAATTGACAGAATCTTTTGTAAAAATCTATAGTATATCAAATTATGCAGTATATGGGCGTGTTACGTATTTCAATTGTTTTTTTTTGTTAACCATGACAATTTTTACATATGTAAAAACTTAAAAATTTTTAATGATTTGTGTAATAGACAAAGAAAAACAAATAGGACAGAAATATTTAACTGAATAAAAATCTCATTATTTTTGTATATTAAGATATTAAAAACACACTTTACACTACATTAACCATCATTAGATAAGTTTACCTTTTGTAAAGTATTTTTGAGGTATATCATACATCATTTATGTCAAAGTGCAGCGATTAGTGTTGTATATTTCATAGAATCAATGTTTTAGTTTTGAAGATTTTTTAATTTATATTTTTGTACCAAATTCAATATATTGATTCTAAAAGACAAAAAGTTCAACACGATTCGACGTTGACGTATACGAACTCGGTAAAGTTCGCTGCAACCTTGTCGATGGTTGTTGTAAATGGCATCTAACTACGATAAAAAGCAGCTAAAGATTGCAATTGTTGCATAATTATTTGCAATTAATCGTTTGAAAAGGATGAGTGTCAGAGTTGTTAGCGAATATACTTCTTTAATGCAGAAAACACAAAAAAAAAGCAGTAAGTCAATTTTTGTTGCAACTCGACGTAATTTTGTAGACAAGATCGTAATAGCAGCCACTTTTGTTAAACAAAATGTAAAAGCACGCTAGTTCAATGCAATTACAGCCGTGTGAATTAAAGCATATTTACATAATAACTTGAGCTAGCTTATTGAATTTGTTATTGACTTTTTGCTAAGAAAATTCTGCTAAAATACGTACAAAAACTTTTCCATACATTTTAAAGCGGTCGTGCATAGGATGTAAGGCTCAACAAGTTAAATAGAGAAACACGCGTCAAAACATATTTAACGCCGTAGTTACAATATAAATATTTTTTGTAAAAAAATAACACATAAAAGTAAAGCATAAAGTTGCAAAACTTTTTTCCTATTAAAAAACTGCTTAAGTTATACCTCGTAAAAAAGTTTATACTATAGCATCGATACTTTAAAATATATATTGAGACTGTAAAAAACAGATTGTAGTGTGTTCACTTGTTTTTTATGGCGTCTTGTAAAATCAACTTAAATTTTATCTACCACTTCTTGCAAAACAAGTAAATATTAGGTACATGCATTGTGTTGCATTTTTTAAGGTTTTCTCGATGAAGAAACGCGCATTTGAATTGATCGAAACCTAGGCATAACGATTTTTTTTATTTGGGATAATCCGGTTATTTTTACCAGAGTAGAAAACATCATTTTATCCTGAAAGCGTAAGGTTCAAATTATAAGACGTTAAATTCCAGACGTAAAAGACACGAAGTATATTTTAGTAACGAATGGTGCGTACAAAATGCAGATAAATTATAAAAATGATGTATCGTAACCAAGACAAGACGTAATCTATAGACTAGGAAAAAAAATCGGAATTTTTTTGTATATAAATTAATCGGCTTTATTTTTTAGCAAAAAAAAGCAAAGCAATTTTTTTACAAGGTAAAATTCACATCTCTGTCATTGTTCTTATTATAGTCTTTAATTTTTTTTTATCTTCATTGCAAATTTAAAACACAAAACAAGTACCAAGTACAGCAAAATCTAGGTGTTATGTAATATTTTACAACAGTATGTAAAGAACCGCTTGTCTGCGTAAACAGTTCTTTGCAGTTTGACATTTACAGAAAAATTCTCTCAAATATATACATAAATCTTATATATAAGACTCTTGTAGAAGTACAACATCTTTGTCGCCATTTTATGCTGTGTTGCAAAGTAAAAAATAGGAAAAAACCCTTTTTATAGTTTCTTATTGTGATCATATTATTTAGAAAAGTAATTTGTGAGATTATAAAAAAACTATGATTTACATTTTAAAATACAAGATCTCTATAGATAACAGATTATCTACACATACAACAAAAAATTACAGCTAGTAACTGAGCGGATCTGGTAAGACGACGGCTGGTTGTGGACCAATAAACGCGGGTTATTTATACAAAAGCGGGTCTGAAATAATTTTTTAAAATTCAAATGGAATTTGAAACAATATAATATATCAATTTTGTTGTTTTCTGGCCACGAAGAAAACTAGTGTGACTTAGCACGTTAGTATTTACAGACTATGGCGTAATGTTGTTTCAAAGAAAAGAATAGCGCAAATGGTTTATATTGTTACAAAAAACATACAATGACTAATCGACCATAATTTTTACGAATTAAAAAGTATCAGGTTTTAGATTCAAAGCGTGTTTTTTGCAATTGTTGACCAAATTAATTTTAAATTTTTCACAAAAAAACTAAAAAAATTACTTACAAAATGACATGCCTGTATGTAAATTCATCGTATGTTTGGCATTATTTACAAGCATGTTGGAGGTATATTTTTTTTCGTGTTACAGGTTTAATGTGTCCTCATTCTATAACCTCGTTTCATATAGCCTCGTTTTGCATTGTTTTTTATGCATGCTGTACATGATATAGTAAAAACTAAGTGAACTTAGTTACTGGTAACAACATCGCAACCTATATTAAAACATCTTAATACAAGAAATACATCCATTTAACATCATTTTTGTAATCTTAAATTGGCTTGTATATGTTAAAAACTGCGCGGTAACGTAGCATCTAGCAGTCTGCAACCGCTTTGTTTTGTAACATGTTGGACAAACATGGAATTGTTGCCATTATCTTTTCTAATGCAAAAACACAAAGAATACGTTTTTTACTAAAGCATATAATTTTCAGCAACAAAAAAAAATTTATCTAATGTAAGGACGATCATTACAACGTCTTCTTCGCGTATATTTTTTTTATTGCCTATGCATTATATAATTACTGTTTTTTAATTCGGTTTTTCGTCATATTTAATAGTTTTTTTTTATAAGTTTTTTATGTAAACTGTTGACTATTGATTAATTAATAAACAAATGTTGACACAGTAAATATATGTAAAATATTTTATTGCACCGCAAAAACTGTAATTGATACTATAACCAAAAGTAATAGTCAGTTCAAGTAAAAAAAACGGCGTTCTTCAAAACTATCGTTAAAAGTATTTTTTTATATCTTCGGTAATGCAAAAATGTGTATTTAAACTTGATTTGTTTCAGGTTGCAGTTTGTAACTTAATGTTTATAGCAAAGACCACGACAATTTACTGGTTTACACAACGTTTTGCTACTTAATCGTGTTATAAAATCCTCCTTAATATGTAGTTATTAAACAAAAAAAAGCATGTCTGGACGCACAAGATCAAAAAAAAAATATCAGAAGAAATATAATTACCATTATCTTTTTGAAATAGTTGTCACGTCTATTTTGATGCGTAAAAAAACAATAAGATCGTATTAAACAAAAAAAAAACAATTATTTGTAGTCAAACATTACTAAAATCCGCTTGTTTTTTTAAAAAAATTCATTTTGTGTGTTTATTTATTTTTTCGAACCCGTTTTTACAGTATTGATGAATCCGTAAATTCTATTGTGCTCAATGCTGGTTGCTTATTTATGCTATTTAAAAACGTAACAAGGTAATTCGTAATAATTCATTTTTATTAGATAAATTATAGGACAACTACTAGTAAATAAATAGTTGCTGCAAAAATACAAATAAAAAAAACACTAATCATTAATCTAAACATTATTTATTGTTGTTATATTACACGTACTATATTTTCTAATAATATACTGATATAAAAATGTTTTTCAGACTGTAATAGTATCGTTGGATTGCAACAAATCAAGATTAAGAAACTCTAAACCCACAATTTTGCATAAAAACTTAGACTTCTTTTTGCGGCTTTCATAAAAAATGGTACCATTCTTACATATAAAATTTTTGGACGCAGGAAATCTAGCAGTAAAATTGTTTAAATACATTTTATTTTTGGTTTTGGGATTTTTCTTTTTTTTACAAAAGTTTTAAGCGATCTTATGCTTAAAGGTAAATTCATATAGAAATGTGTATATTTTGCATTTTTGCTGTCTGTATAGCCTTATTTACATATCGAACCTAAAAAAAACAGTCTATCCGTTCGTCTATTTGTTTATACTCTGTTTTTTTCATAAATAAACTTTTTGTAGACCATAATTTTTTGCAACGACTTATTCGTGGTTTCTTGCAAGTAAGACCTATTTTAAATAATTAAATGTACGAAACCGAATTCTAATCGTAAAAAATAGTTTAATTTACATTTTGCCGCATTTTATTTATATAGAAACTATGTCTTACTTTCGAGCAGTAACGGTATACAAGCGTTCCATAACCGTAAATTTTACGATATCTTAGGCTTTATATTATCATGTAGCATTTTTTGTTTTAAAGGCTCCTTTGTAAAACAAACTACACTTCAATTTTTATTTTAATACTTATTTTTTTTTTCTTAAAATTGTAGGCATATACTTTAAGTATGTTTACAAGTAAATCTGTTCATCGAGTATTCACGCAGGAGTCCAGAAATGTAATATAATAGCAAAACAGAATCCGTTCTAGCTTACAATTATTTTTTAGAAGCTTTTTTATTCAGCTTGAAACAAAACAACAGCAAAAAAACGCAGTGTTTTATAAATATTATACTTAATATTAAAGGTTAATTAAAAAAATTGATATTTTGTTTGGAAGGTGTTTACAAAAACAAAATTTTGAATTTGTTTAAAATACAAAGACAAAATTTATTCTATAGTAGTTTTAATAAACCAAAGTAATGTAATAAAAAACTTCTACATTAAAGTTGCAAATATGTCATTCTATGATTGCAAGATTTTTTATTGCAGACGAAAAATACCAAAATAAAAAACTCCGATGCGCTGTACATATATACAGTCTTGTTTTTCTATATATTTATATTTATATGTTATAAAAAATAAAACTTTTTTTACAACGTTGAAATGTGGCAAAATGCAATATATGTTTATCCTACGCATATATGAATACAGTCTTTTTGTACGTTTGATCGTTTCTAGATCATCACTTTTAAAAATAGTAAGTAAACGTATATTAGTTGTATCGTTTGAAATGTATATCGAAATTTTTACAAATCTATACTAGAATGTACATAATGGCTGCTGAAAGAGAAGACAGATATAATTATATTTATATGATGTCATTACAGCTAAGCGCAAAAGTATTAAACTGGGCATCATTGCATAACTATATATTTTTTATTGCGGTAAAACATGTATTCGTATAGGGTGCAAATAAAAATGTTTGTTTTTTGTTTTTCTAGATAGGAAAATTTATGAGTGGGTTAAAAGTTCCCTGCAATTTTTGTATGCTCAAAAATATGTTATAAGTGCCCATATAGTTTTCGAACGTAAATGTCAGTCTCCACTTCGTAAAAAAAACTGTGCAGCTGTCTACAAGATGGCATTTGCCTATATAAAGTGCAAAAACTTGCATATTAAAACATGGTTTTGTATATAATGCAACAGGAGATCAAAATTATTTGTTTAAGTAGTACAGAGTACAACACCATATGAAAAAATTGTTATAACACTCGACATTGTGATTATGCTCAGGAATATATTATAATCGTATTTTAAATTATATAGAACGTTCTTACTGAGTATATGCAAAAAAAAACTGCATACTTGCTTTTAGATTGCAATTTTCTCAACAAAAATCTTTTGCATATATGTATTGCCGGTCGTTTCAATGTTACTTATTCATTTTGTGTTTAACTTAAAATAAATTACATAGCTTACAAAAAAACAACGTAAATCAGTAAAAATAATTATGATTAAGTTTGGTCATTGACATAAAACAGCCAGAAAATGCAAAAAAATGTGTTTGTTCTAAATGTGATATGTATAAAGTGTTTTCGTTTTTCATTTCTATTGTGATCGATGCTGGAATATACTGTGCAAATTTATATTAACATGATTTTTATTACATGTCTATTTATACATTTGCTGGTAAAAAAATACTGAAAACGACTAAAAAAAGCAAAATCTTTAATTGTTTACTGGTCGTTTAAACGACGCTTTTTTTATAAATAAACAGAATTTTGCTGGTGCTATAAAAGAATTGATCAAAATGCCATGGTTGTTTAAATACACTAATATTTATCATAAAAACGTAAAATGGAACAATATTATAATAAATTTTACTGTAAACACTATTTCTGCGCTTAAAAAAAATATAATAAACATTTGTTGAATTCTCTACGTTTCATTTGCGTAAAAGCACAGTTTAGCACTATGTAATAACATTTGTGTTACTATTTCATATTAAAATACAAGCTTGTGAATACTTTCTAAATACCGGATTTTATATTCCTTACATAACCACTTATGATGTAACTGCTCAATTCGATACTACGAATGTTAATCGTTCCAGGAGATACAAAATATTTTTTATACGTAAAATAAATGTGTTGATAGCAACTAAACTGACTCGATCCATGCTGTATTAGTACAATTATAGTATGGGCTATTTTTACCATAAACGTAAATGTGTTCTTGCTAGATGATGCCGTGTTTTTTTATTCGTTTAGTATGACGAAACATGTTTTTTTAAAAACTTTAAATTCATATGCATCCATTTGAAAACCCCGTGTTTAGAAAAAAAACATTAAAAAGATACAATTTACAGTTGGCAAACGCAAACAAGGCATATTAAGTTATACTTTTTATGTATAAAAGCATCATATCAGTAGCGTATTGTAAAATGGTACATATTTTTCGTTTTACAAACTATATTAAGCATTTTGCAATTTCAGTCGCATTGTTGTCTAACTAGTGTAGCTAACGCCTGGCTAACACATTAAAGTCACCGTACCTTTTACGGGACGACAAAGTTGCGTTTATATGCCCATTTTATAAAATAAAAAAAAGAAGAATACAAATAGTTGTTATAAAAACATAAAAATAGCAAATAAACCAAGACTTATAAATGTACAACTTTGCCTTTTTTTCTATAACATATGCTAAAAAAATTTTCTGTCGACTTTTAAAAAAAGTGTGTAGTCATCTGATCATCAGAAAATTTTGCACTTAAAAATTCTAAACTATTTCTAAGTTAGAAGAACCTTTGCTTATTTTAGATCTGTTTTTTATGTAGTTGAATATGTAAAAAATATTAACAAATAAAATAAGTTTACCTTTAATGACAGTCTTGAGTAAACTTAAATAAACTTAGACAAATAAAACAATCAAAAGGCTTTTTTTAGTCTATAAAGGGTTTTTTATACTTTGCAAGTGATAACCCGCGTCGAGTATTTATAAAATATGCGACCTACGGGGTGAATCGGAACCCTCATTATTAAATATGCGAGGTATGGTTTTTCCACCTTTATTTACAAAACATATGTCTGTATTCCTATATTAAAATTTGTCTTATTCTACACAAATACATAGAAAACGTGTTACCATCTGCAAATTTTAAAGAAGATTTTATTTATTCAATCACTTGTAGGGTATTCAAATCATGACAAATAAATTCTTTAGATCTACACTAAGAGTAAAAATAGCATGGCGAATATATTTGTCATTTTTCTGCCAGGAGTTATAAATAAATATAGAAATATTTTTTTTAAATAATTTTAAGCATAAAAAACTATCGAAAGTTGTTCTAATACTGTTAAAAATTTTAATTTGTGTTTTTATATTCGTATAAACCTATTGATATTAAAAAATAGCAATTGTAATATAAGCAGTTTATAACATAAAAAATTACAACAAATATATTCAAACAGACATAGCATTTTTATCTTCAGTTTCTTTATACTTATACACAAATTACAAGCAAACAATTTGACTATTCAGTTTTGTAATTGCTCCAGTATAAAAGCTTTTTTATGTCATTTTACATATATATAAAGTCTTGCATATAAGCCCTCTATTTTATTGTATTTCTTAATATATCTTAAACTACCTTTAAACTTTATCTGCATTTTTTGAAAAAGTTTTGGAAAAAAATTAATATTTATACTTAAGCAATAAATTATAAATGTTGCCATTTACTTGTCTCATGAAAAAAACATATAAAATAGTTTTCATTTGTATTTAAAAAATATCTTATTTTTTTTACAACTACGTTCCCTAAGCTATTTGGCAGTTGTTATTTAGACGTTCTTTGCATTTTTGTAGTTTATTTTAATATGCATAAACTTACGTAGATTTAATTCGATGTTTTAAGAATACTTTGCATTTACAATATATCGTACTTTATTAACATAAATAATTGCGGTACTAAAAAACAATGAAAAAAATGTAACTACCCGAAGTAATATATCATCAAGCGAAAGTGCATTTGATAAGAAATAATCTATCACCAAATCTTTAGTAATGCAATATAACAATAAAAGGAATAATACAAGAAAATATTTTTAGCATACAACCAATTTCTTTTAAAATGACATTTTTTGTGCATTAAACAGGGGTCTGTAGATTCGGGGTTTTCCGAAAATCCTAAAATAGGCTTATTTTAGGCAAAAAAAAATTCTTATTTTGTTTATTTAGAGAAAAAAACGTGAAAAACATAAAAAATACAAATGAAAGCATTTTGAAAAATATAAAATTATATGATTAACCATAAAAAAGAAATTTCGTTAGTATCCATTGTATGTAACACTGAAATTTGCATAATCTAAGTTTCTAAGCCCATATATAAATATTTAGGTGCAGAAGACATACTTTTTTACTGATAAATATGCTTCTGAGTTAGTGTATATTACTCAGCACAAAATTCACCAAAAAAATCTTTTAAAGCTATGGTTTTGTCGATATAACACAGATGATAAAGTTATGAAAACATAAAAATACTGTTAATCAAGTATAAATAGAGTCTATAACAGTACTTGACACATAACAATACACGCTTGTTAGATAGGTATTTATCAGCTATTCTACGAAACATTTCATAGACCAAAATACAAAGCAAAAACCATTTTCTTGACGCATTTTACTGCAGCCGGTGTACAAAAGTAACTTTTATATGTTATGTCTAGTTTTTATTTTAATCGATACTCATAATATATTGGTGCGATTATGCCAATGCTTTAAGGACATTACCCGTACACTTTTCTAGAATTTATTCTAATCATAAACCTTTAAATAGAACAACAATTTTTTATATTCAATAAAAGTCATAATTTAAGTATGGGATGCTGTATTTTAGTTTGATTCTATGAAACAATTATTATATCTGCGTTAAACTGTATCGATACGCGAAAAAAAAATTTTATACATCTTTTTTATTTTTGGAATTTCGTGATATTTTTCCGTGGAAATTTAGAACTATTTTACATTTTCATCAAATTACATACCCCTGAGCATAAATTGCCTCTAAAGACCTTTGGCAATCAACCTTACAAAAAAAACACCTTAAAAATCTTTTTAGTTTTGTACATATGATTCTACTAAAGAAGTGTACATTTAATACCCAGAGACACTTAATTTTAGTTGTGTGGCACTGTGTATATATAAACATATTTAAATCCTGCAGATATACATTATAAATAAATTAAAAGTTTAGTTCTTTATCATTTTTGCTTCTGATTCTCTGTTTACCACTTTTAATAGTATGTAAAAGCCGATACTTGACTTAGCTCTTTCATAAAACCTAATAACGAACTTATGTGTAAGAAATTCCAATTTGCGCAACTCGATCTTTTCGCTTTAGGTTTAGTTAATAATTTTTTTACTAGGATTTATTTTAGCACTATTTTTTTGTAAATTTTTACCCTTTGATAACAAAAAACGTACTAAATACGACTAGGCAAAATCGAAAAAAATATAAGAACTAAAGGTGGAAAAATGTAACGCGTTAACTTTGCACTCAAAGTGTACGCGTTAACATTATACTAATAGTTAACGCACACTGTTTTTGCTTTTTAGACTAAAAAACATGTTTTAAATTTTCCGTCAGTAGCAAAATATACCCAAAATACAAAAAAACGAAACAATATATGTTTTAACTAAGCACAAAACAAATAAAAATTTATATTCCAGGACGAAATTTATAGTATATACGCAAAAATAGTGTAATTTGGTCAGGAAGTAGCTACGAACCTACAAAAAACTAAATAAAAATAACTATGATAATATTAACCTTAAGATTAAAATATAACTGCACAGTAAAGACAAATAAATTTCTAAAAAAATATTTGTAGAATCTTTCTAATGATTAAAACGTGCAAAATATTAATTGGGAACTATAATGACAATCTGCTTACAATTGGCAATACAAATGCATTTTTCGGCAATTTTAACATTCACAAATAGAGAAATAAACAGGAAAAGATATTGTTGATTGCATATTATTGTTAGAAAAAAAACAATATGGTGTAGCTATCTATATGTGCAATACCTTTTTTGTGTCTGTTAAGATCTAGTTTCTATAGTATAATAATCTGTACCGTAACTGGTGTATTTTAGGCAAGTATATATTAAAGGTTTTGATAGCAAATGTTTACATGTAGGGCTGTGTAGACGGCTGTACAATATACGCAAGTTTTTTCAAGTCTTATGGGTTGAAATTTTACGCATATTTTTATAGTTATTAATAGTTAACTTATATTAGTATACTATTTTGTTTTTTGTTGTTAGCTGGCAAAAGAACATATAAAATCGTAACGCACCTTATATCCCTGTGAGATTTATTTTCCGAGCGGATCTACAATCATATGTTTAGTTTTTGCTTATTAACAACAAAAACTGCAGGCTAGTGGCTACGTAGTTATATACTAGTATGATGCAACATAAGCTGTAAATTTAAACCTGTTATTAAACCTTAACACTTTTTGATCGTGTTTTTTTATTGGATTTAAACGTGTAAAGGTTTTTCACACATACAATATACATTTTGTTTTATGCAGCTAAAGTTCTAATACAAGACCCTGTAGTATCATCTTCTATGTCTACAAAACCAATATCCTTACTATTCTTACAAAATTTAAGAAAAGAAAAGCTGTTGTATATACATAACAAAAAAATATGCTAAACATTAACATGTAAATAACGAATAATTCATATAGATAGGAACTTATTATTACATTTTTATATTCTGTCTATTGTAAAAAAAAATGTCTTTGAAAGATTTTTCATATCATGCAAAAACTAGATAGGAACAAAAAATAAAAAACATAAGAAAAAAAATTGTTTTTTCGAAAATCTAAAACTATAAAATATTTTGGTTTTATGGTATAAATTTCATCTTTACATATAAAAATGCTTTTATCACCCACAGAACGTGTGTTGTAAATTGTAATGCTATTGCGTTCGATACATACACTTTTTGTTAGCTCTTAATGTTCTTATGTGTATTGCTAATATTTTAATAGTAAAATAACACTTTTTCATATTTGCATCTTTTTAAAAACACGCGCGAGATCTTATTGTCTTACTGGTTTTAATCAGCAACCCATACTTGCTTGTTCATATATTTACAACCTTTGTTATTTTTTAGCAATTGTCAATAGCGTAAACGGTACTTTTTTCAAGTGCGGGCAATTTAAATATACTTAGAAAGCAGGTTAATTTTTTTAAAAAGCCTTTGACAAGATTTTTTTACAATTTTTTATAGTTTTAAGTATTACTATAGAAAAACTTATTCCGTGCCCAAAAACACCCTTTACGTTATCATTAAATACGCGAATAAAAATATTTATAGGTACATAGAGGACCAAATTAAACTATACTATTGTATAACGTGGGATTCATAATATCTATTGCATATAGAGAAAAGAGCATAAAAAAACACTGGTATAAAAATTGTTAGAAAAACTTATGCGTGTTTAAAATAGAAACCAGAACTCGATTCTTAGAGAATCCGTTTGTTTTAAAATAACTTTTTTCGCCTTATAGGCCTAAAAAACGGTTTCTTAAGAGAAACTAGTCTTGACATGTTTCTTTACAAGAACCCGATTTTAAGCTTATTGAAAAAAAATGATATTTTAATAAAACGGTTTCTTGTAGAATCGGGTTCTTTAGAAAAAAGACAAGGCCTTAATTTTTCTTTTTTGTCAAAGTAAAATGAGATTTTCTTCCAAGCTTCTTTGTTAATTTGCATTTTGTGTATTAGTTGTTTTACGTTTTTGGTAAAATAAGTAGTCATACAAACTACAGGCATTTTTGCATATTCTTTTTATATTTTTAGTAAATATATATTGGTTTTTTAACGCTTAATTAATTGCAGTTTTATTTACAGTTTATAATTATATCTTATTAATCAGGTATAAAAACGTTGCAAACAGTCATGAAAAGACATTAAAATATAAATTTAAAAAAACTTATATAAATCAAGTGCAAACTTTACAAAAATTTGATTTAAGCGAACGGAAAAATTTTTATAAAAAAACACAGAGCCTCTTTGTTAACACTTTTATGCATAAAAAACGTGACTTAAATACGAAACAGACACGCACTATGATTTTTTAACCCATAGTCAGACGTTAGACGGGGCTTAATTTTGCCGTAGCCGCTATAACATAAACATTTTTTTTTCTTTTTTATGTACAGTTTAGGCATGTTTGTGTTTTTAAAAGTTTATATATTTTAATTTAATATTTATTGTCTGTTTAGAAGTTTTTTATTTATACCCCCAGGATTTTTTAAAGCAAAAATCAAAAAAAAATCTTAAAAGCCAAAAAAAAAGTTGAAAAATGTATATTTTTTCCCTTAAAGCACTCTTCATATGTTTGTCCTTTTACTGACATTTTTTCTTATGGTTTTTATGCAATATATCAAAATTTAGAATTCTATAGGTTTTTCATGAAGATAATTTATGTGCGATGAATTTCTTACGGATCCGAAAATAAAAACTACATTTTTTACACATATTTCAATAGTGGTCCAATATCTCAAATGATATTTTGTAAAATTTTTTAGAATTAACAAAAAGAAGTCATCATCTTTATCTTCTTCATGCATATAGATGTATAAAAAATAATTGTAATCAATCAAATTTAATTGTAGAAAAACCAAAACGCACTAAATTTATAGTATCCAGTTGAAATGTGTTAAATTATGGTATTTCTGCTTTTTATATCGTATTTGCTTTTATTTTTCTGAATTTACTTTTTTAAATGACGTAATTCAAAAACAAAACAAGTTAAGTTATTTTTTTTTGTGAAGTACTTTTAAAAAGTGGTTTAGAATAAATATGTCTGTTAGTACAAAGCCCAAACTCTTGAAGTTTTTTTAAGAAAACACATTACGGTGTATGCTTTTTTGCGTTTATTTTTACGTTTATTTATATGTGTTTTTTTTTAATTACGTTAAAATAATGTGCCAAAAAAAGCTTTGTTATGATTAAAAGCAAAAAAGACAATATTTTGGTATAAAAATTTCGGCATTTTTGGTTCACCCTATTCATGTGCATATAGCCCCCAAGACTAAAAAAATTATTTTTTCAATAGGCAATAGTTGCAATATCCCTAAAAATTGATATCTTACACGCCATTAATTCACACTTAGTTTCTTGTTGTGACATATCGGGGCATCAAAACCTGTGCAATGTAACCAAAATAAAGGACAAAAAAATACCAGATGTATCAGTTCATTTTTTTTAGACATCTCTGATTTAGAGCTAAAATATATGTGGGATAATCATATGCATAAAGGGAAAAATGCCATGTCTTTTGTATAATTTGTTTAAGCTGTACTATTCAATAATAAAAATAGTCTGAAAAGATCAAGTAAGTCCCTGAAAAAATAAAAAAACATTAAGCTATGCAAAAAAAGGAAAAACAATATAATACTATTTATGATGTTTTACTTAGATAATGCATCTACAACTGTATTAATCAGGTATTGGGTATATGGAGTGGAAATCAGGCGGAAAAAAATTTTCCAATCCCGCCTGTCAGTGGCGTACCCAGAGGGGGGGGGGGGGGGGGGGGCAAAAAAAAGAAAAAATGTT